>APFE031531313.1:23708-52457 GCA_000404065.3 Pinus taeda
ATTGTTACTAGGTTATTAGCTCTTGAGGTTGATGAGCTTCACCTCTTGGCTAGAATTTATTTATTGAAAGCTTTAGAATCACATTAACAATATATATATTTTTTTTGTTTCTAGTGAATGTTTTCCAAACTTATCTCAATTTCATATTTTGTAGGCTTGTTGACGTGGCTAATGGGACCTCCTCCATCTCCATTTCCATCTCCATTTACATAAACAGAAAGACCCACAACTAAATGTTGGCATTATGATGCGTGTGTTGTACTTGATGGCAACCCACTTGTAGTAGAACAACTCACTTGTATATGGTAACTAGATGAATCTACAGGGGAAGACATCAGATGTGATAGAATGCATGGCAGTTCAAAGGAATCATTTCAAAAGTAATATGGGAAATTACAGTGTAATAGGTCTATTAAGAGGTAACAGGGCATTGGTACAGAAGAACAGGAAGATGGAACTAAGATCTATTGATCAGAATAAAGAAGGTAAAGGAAAAGGTTGATGTAAAGCAATTTAAAAAGTATACGCGAGTCCACTTAGTAAAAACAACGTATACACACTGGTCCATAGAACAAAAAGAGTGTATACGTATACAAGCACTCCCACAGGAATAAAAGCATGTACATGTTGGAAAACCAAGGTTTTGGTCTGAGGTATTTGGTCCAAGGTATTTGGTTCGAGTTATTGACCCTAGGTATTTGGTCCAAGGTATTGATCCTAAGTGGTTTTGCTTCGAGGTATTGACAAAGGATCTAAGTATATAATGAGGAGATGATCAAAAGGCTGAGTGCACAAGTAATAAATATCTTATGAAGTGTTAAATAAAAAGTAAGCGTGGAAGTGTATGGGTGTCTAAGGAATACTTCTATCTGAAGTATATTTTATGTTGCAGCGGCTATCTTTGTGATTTGATCTGAAATACTTTGTGCACCTTGAATTCAATGTTGAATGAGGATCATGAGACCTGAAATGTCTTATTATTGAATGATTTGATATTGGTTGGGTTAGATCTGATGATGTACACATGTTTTATTCGTTAAATATCATGATTTGGGTTTGTTTGAAGTCCGGAAGTGAAGCGAAGTTGTGAGTTAATATTTGCAGATATGTATGCTAGTTCATCTCTACAAAAGGGCGTGTACACAAAGATTCTAATATTCAAAATAGTGTATACAAAAGAAAAGCCTCTTCTTCTGATCTGACTGATCTATTTGATCAATTTTGTTATTTTGCTGTTGTCTGTCAATGAAGTCTTCTTAGATCTGAATGTAAAACTAAATGCATAAGGAGTTTGGTATCTGATTAACTGATTGTATAAGTGAGAAGGGTGATCTCTACTGTTGCATGTGTAAAGCTTTGTAAATAGATAGTAAATGGTTAGTATATTACCGTTTGGTATAGACTTGATTCAAAAGTTTAATGTTTCAGTAGGTATACATAGGTTTGATTACAGGAAGTAGCATATACACGTAGGTTGCGTTCAGTAAAGTAGCGTGTACATTATGATGCATGATTTTTGAGATTACAACTGGTTCTGAATGATGATGCAAGTTTTTGTGTCCAGCATAATATTCTGGTGATAGTGATCTAATTGTTCAGATTAACTAAATGTTGGTTGATGCATATTAAGTTTCAAAGTCTGATGGGTCCAGTATGAAAATTTGATGAAGCGAGGTCTTCATGTGCATTGTTGTGTACCAGGAGCATCTAGTCTAAAAATTTATGAAACGTGGTCCCTAGAGGAAGAGAGAAGGTCGTAGCCTTCTGTAGGCCGGTGCCTACGTACTAGTAAAAACATTGGCTAGTACAAGAGCTAGGGGGTTGTAGCTCCCTTCCAGTAGAAGCTGGAAAATGAGAGACGGTTGTAGCCTTCTAAAGGAGGGTTCCTGCATACTGGTATGAGTCTGCACTAGTACAATATTATAAACAAACTTCTTATTATTAAAAGAAGATAGAGACGACAACAACAGGTGGTTTTCAGCCACATTGGGTTTCCACCTTAAATCTTGGTGTTCATGTGTGTTGCGTACATGTGATGGTTTATTCTATTTTTACTACTTTGTTTAATAAGTCACTGATGCACTGGTTAAAGATCAACACATGATAAATTGTCTAAATCACAAGTTTTTTGGGTGTACGCTGGTTTCTCTAGTCATAGTTATGTGTACACACTAGTTCACTTTACAGAAGTAGCGTATATAAATATGTTTGAGGAAAGAAAAATTATTGATCAGATAATACTGATTCACCCCCCCTCTCAGTATTATTTCCAACAGTTGGTATCAGAGTAGGTCCTTCTGAAGAAGCTTGATCACTTGAAGGAAGATATTTCAAGATGAATAATCACGAAGGCATGGGATTCATCAGACCACCAATCTTCAATAGGAGCAACTTAGTATATTAGAAAATAATAACCAGAGCCTATCTACAATCACTTGGAGCAGATGTTTGGGAAATTATGGAAGGAGGTTATCAATTTCCAGCAGCAATTCCTACAGACTCTGCAGGTAAGAAGTTATATGAAATCAATGCCAAAGCTATCAATACATTATTGGGAAGTCTGTCAGAATTAGAATTTGTTAAAGTCATGCAACTCAATACAACTAGAGAAATATGGGACAAAATCATTCAAAGCTACAAAGGGGACTCTCAGGTAAAACATGCTAAGCTTCAAACTCTTAGAATTCAGTATGAAACTCTTAAGATGCATAATGATGGGAGTGTTGCTAGTTACTTCTTATGTATAGATGAGATTGTTAATTGTATGAAGAATCTGGGTGAAGAGATAAAGGAAGTTACATTAGTGGAGAAAATTATGAGATCTTTGTCTTCTAAATTTAAGTCAAAAGTGTCTGCGATAGAAGAAAAACATGATCTTCAAACTATTACAATGACTCAACTCCATGGAATCCTAACTGCCTTTGAAATGAGAAAAGGAGGTCCATTAGATATGAGAGAAGCCGCATTTAAACCATCAACAAAAGGAAAAGAAAAGGAAGAGCACCATGAATCATGAAATATTTAAGAAGAAGAAGATGAGGTAAATTTTGTCAAGAAGCTTCAATAGGGTTTTGGAAGATTCAGAGGTAAGCTACCTTTCAAATTCTTTGCTTGTGGTAGAGTTGGTCACTATGCTGCCAGATGTCCTCATAAAGATAAATATTAAAAAGGAAAGGAATATGTAAAAGGCAATAGAAAACAGGTTGTGAATGGAAGGAGTTACTATATGCATGAAGATAGTGATGGTTTATCTAATAGTAATGAAGATGAAAATGAACAATATTATAGACTTCCCATGGCCTATAACAACGATGATTTTTTGGATGCATTAGAAGAGGAATATTTTCTTGAAGAAATCACTAAACTCAAAATATGTTTAGAAGAAAAGACTATGATCATAGATACTTTGACACACCAACTTGCTGAAAGAGAAAAACACAATGAAAATCCTGAATGTGAAATTGTGGGTATAAGAAAAGATCTTGAGAAGAAAAAATCTCTCAATCTTAGATTTGCTAAAGGATTAGAAACTTTAAATGAAATGATCAAAGTTCAGCATTCTCGTCTGATAAAGACAGGTCTTGGATATACTAAAAAATCATCTCAATCACAGAAGTCGTCAACCTCCACCAAAAGCTATCTTGATGCAGCAAAGACGAGTGAACAATATGTCAATTGTTAGCAAAGGCATAAAACTACTCATTAGGTAAATCATACTCGATTTACTCCAAGGATGAATATCAGTAGAAGCCGCGACCAATAGGTAAACAATGTCAAAAGATTCTATGATCGTAGAAACTTCTTTAATGAGCAATGTTTTTCATGTAATAACTTTGGACACAAGGTTGCTCAATGTGTTGCTTACAAAACCATCATGACTAGAGAAGCACGAAATCAAAGAAGTACAACAAGCATTAAGAAAAGTTCCTATAATAACTTTTCTCCTCTTGAAAATGAAATAGAATACTCGATTTGTAACAACTTTGGTCATGAAGAATTTGAATGTAGGAGCAAATTTCGGTCAACATTTAAAAAGGAGAAAACGTTATTAAATCCCAAGATATGGAGAAGGGAGGAATCTCAATCAGAAAGATGTGGTATAGCTTTGTATGGATAAGGACAAGAAAATCAATGGTACATCAATAGTGGATGCTCTAAACACATGACATGTGACAAAGAAAAACTTATATAATGCTTTAGAAAAGGAAAAGAATGTCTCATTTGGAAATGACACTCCAACTGTTATTAAAGGTAAAGGTCATGTTTTCTTGAAAGAAAAAGTTAAACCCAGAAATGTCATGTATGTAGACGGTTTAAAGCATAACCCGTTGAGTGTCAGTCAAATGTGTGATCAAGGAAATGAAGTAGTGTTTCGATCAAACGGATGTATCGTTCGTGAACTTGATACAAAGGTACAAGAACTCCAAAAAATTTATACATACTGAAAGGGGGACAACAACAATGCTATCTAAGAAAAACAAATGAAAACTAGCTGTGGCATAGAAGATTGGGACATCTAAGCTTTTCTCAAATAAGAAAATCATGCAGGCTCAAGGCAATTCGTGATCTTCCAGATATCAGCATCCCAGAAAATACCATATGCAAACCATGTCAAATTGGTAAGAAAACCAGAGTTCACTTCATTGAAAAGGAAGGGTCAGCAAGTAAGCCTCTTGAACTCATCCATACTGATTTATGTGGACCAACAAGGAAAAAGTCACCTTGTGAAGAATAATACTTTATTTTTTTTATTGATGATTTTTCCAGGATGTGTTGGATAGGTCTTCTAAAACATAAAGATGAAGCATTTGAAAATTTTAAAGCCTTCAAAGATTTAGTTGAAATTGAATCAGATCAAAAAATAAAATGTCTCAGATCTGATTGAGGGGGATAATTCATATGAAATGAATTCTTTGACTTTTGTGAACAACATGGAATAAAAAGGCAATTCTCCACTGCAAGAACCCCTCAGCAAAATGCTGTGGTAGAAAGGATGAATAGAATAGTTCAACAAATGGCTCGAGCTATGCTAGATGAATCTAAAATTCCTACAACCTTATGGGGTGAAGCTGCATTTGCTGCCATGACTATTCTTAAGAAAGCGAATGTTCAGGTAAATAGCAATCAAAATCCACATGAAATTTGGTATGGTAAGCCTCCTACTGTAAAACACTTTAGAGTTTTTGGAATCAAATGTTTTATCAAAAGGACTGATGAAAAAATTGGTAAGTTTGAACCTAGAGTAGAAGAATGTATTCTTCTTGATTATTCTTCCAGAAGTAAAGGGTACAAATGTTATAATAAAAGACTTCAAAAAATTGTTGAAATAATTGATGTTGTAATTGATGAAGCATGCAAAAATATGGAACATATGAAATCAACAGAGGAACATGACAATGAGGAAGATGGGGAATGCTTTCCCACATCAAATCAATAAGACATTGAAGAAGAAACCAATGAAGCATCAGAAGAAGATACAACGAAGAGGGAAAATATTCCATCTAGGTATGTTTAGAAGAATCATCCAGAATCTCAATTTCTAGGAGAAAAAGGGTTTGGAGTACAGACAAGAAGAAATATTATAGGGACCTCAAGTTATCTCGCATTACTATCCTCCACAGAACCTCAGAATGTACATGAAGCGTGCAAAGATGAATGTTGGGTTAAGGCCATGGATGAAAAATTAGACCAAACTGAAAAGAATGATACTTGGGAATTAGTTCTTAGACCTCATGATAAAAATGTCATAGGAACAAAATGGATATTTAAGAATAAGCTGAATGAAAATGGAGAAGTTATTAAAAATAAGGCAAGACTTGTTTGTAAAGGGTATGCTCAATAAGAAGGTATAGATTTTGAAGAAAACTTTGCACTTGTTGCCACATTTGAAGCTATAAGGATGTTTCTTTCCCTTTCTAGTTTTCGAAAATTCAAAGTATATAAAATGGATGTAAAATAAGCTTTTCTTAATGGAGATTTAGAAGAAGAAGTGTATATTGAACAACTAGAAGGATTCATTCTCGGAAATGATGCAAAAATCATATGCAAGCTCAAAAAGGCTCTCTATGGTCTAAAAAAGGCTCCGAGGGCTTGGTATTACCGCCTTGACAAATATCTACAACAACAAGGTTTCACAAAAGGTTATGCAGATTGCAATTTATACAAAAATATTGAAAATTATAAATTGCTAATTATTGTTGTTTATGTTGATGATATCATATTTGGTGGCAATGAAGAATCCATGAGTCAGAAGTTTGATTCAGTAATGCAACAAGAATTTGAAATGTCCTTACTTGGTGAACTTACTTATTTTCTTCGTCTACAAGTACAATAAACAAAAGATGGTATCTTTCTTTCACAAACCAAATATCTCAAGCAGATATTGAAGAAGTACGAGATGGAAGATTCTAAACCAGTATGTACTCCAATGGTAATAGGATGCAGTCTCAGCTCTAATGATGAATCGCCAGCAGTAAACCAACCAACTTACAAATCTATGATTGGAAGTCTGCTTTATCTAACAGGTACCAGACTTGACATCATGCATGCAGTAGGAATTGTTGGAAGGTTCCAAGAAAATCCAAAGGAATCACATCCCCAAGCAGTCAAAAGAATCTTCAAATATATTCAAGGAATTCAAGACTTTGGACTATGGTATCCTAAAGATACAGACCTTACTCCTCATGCATAAACAAATGTAGATTGGGCAGGAAGTGTTGATGATTGAAAGAGCAGTAGTGGAGGTGCATTCTATATGGGTTCTCAGTTACTGTCTTGGTTTAGCAAGAAACAAAGTTCGATTTCTTTATCTATAGCTGAAGCAGAATATGTGGCTGTTGCATCTTGTTGCACACAACTACTTTGGATGATGCAAAATTTGCAAGACATTCAGATCACATGTACTCCACCCATCTCCATTCTATGTGATAATACAAGTTCCATCAGTATTTAAAAAAATCAAGTCATGCATTCCAAGACCAAGCACATACCCATCAAGTACCATTTTCTATGAGAACAAGTGCTTGAACAAAAGGTCAAATTGGAGTATGTTCCCTCTAAAGAACAAGTTGCTGATATATGCACTAAACCACTGCGTAGAGAAACATTTGAATATCTCAGAAAAAAGTTGGGAGTAGTTACTGCATCATCATGCTGTTAAATCTAGTTTTTCAAAGGAAGGTTATTATACGCAGGTTTCATGAATTTTAGTCACATATACACGCGGGTTTCTGTGGCTGAAGGAGCATATATGTTTTTCTGATAGAAAAACAGTGGGTCAAACTCTGATATATGTTGATGATTAGAGTCTGACGATATGCTTTGCTTGTTTATTTTTATCTGACTGACAAATATGCCTTGATTAATGACTTGTTGACAATGCCCAGGTAGCATAGGTTCAGGTGGAGCATTAGCCTTCACATGCATTCTACATTGTTGGCATTATGGTTGCTAGGTCCAGCCATGGCTTCAGATATTTATATCAATTTTTGTTTAAATCATGTAAAGATCTAAGGGTGTGATATGAATTCTTATATATTTGAATAATTCTTGTTAGACAAATGATGTAATTTTTACCCCCACTTTGCATGGGATGGATGGTGTAATATCTGTTGTATCTCTGTCATGTGTAAACATTTGGTATATCCCGACTTGGTTGGGAGATTGATGTATGTATGAGTCATTGGTGATAGAAATGTCATACTCACATAGTTGAGTTATAGAGTCATGCTAATCTTTTAGAAAATATATTTGTAGACTTTGCATGTGCTTAGGGGGAGCATGGACAGACAGTTTAGTGCATCACAACATGTACAAAGGGGGAGTTTAATAAGAGAATTTAGCATGTGCCTGGGGGGAGCATGACCAATGTTTATATTCAGCTTTTTAGATATGAAAGTCTTCATTTTGGTTAGCTCTTTGCCCTTAATGTCAAAGGGGGAGAGTATATTAGTGTTGTTTGTTATCTCTAATAGTTTCTACAGCTTGCAGTAATCAACACCAACATGGTTTCCATCAAGTCCAAAGGGGTAGATTGTTGGGATTATGATGCATGTTTTGTACCTGATGGAAACCCACTTGTAGCAGAACAACTCACTTGTAAATAGTAACTAGATGAATCTACAGGGGAAGACATTAGATGTGATAGAATGCATGGTAGTTGAAAGGAATCATTTCAGAAGTAATATGGGAAATTACAGTGTAACAGGTCTCTTCAGAGGTAACAGGGCATTGGTACAGAAGAACAGGAAGATGAAACTAATATCTACCGATCAGAATAAAGAAGGTAAAGGAAAAGGTTAATGTAAAGCAATTTAAGAAGTATACGCAAGTCCACTTACTAAAAACAACGTATTCATGCTAGTCCACAGAACAAAAAGAACGTATACGTATACACACACTCCCACAGGAAGAAAAGTGCGTACATGTTGGAAAACCAAGGTTTTGGTCCGAGGTATTTGGTCCAAGGTATTTGGTTCGAGGTATTGACCCTAGGTATTTGGTCCAATGTATTGATCCTAAGTGGTTTTGGTCCGAGGTATTGATAAAGGATCTAAGTATATAAGGAGGAGAAGATCAAAGGGTTGAGTGCACAAGTAATGAATATCTTATGAAGTGTTAGATAAAAAGCAAGTGTGGAAGTGTATGGTTGTCTAAGGAATACTTCTATCTGAAGTATATTTTATGTTGCAGAGGCTATGTTTATGATTTGATCTAAAATACTTTGTGCACCTTGAATTCAATGTTGAATCAGGATCATGAGACTTGAAATGACTTATTATTGAATGATCTGATATTGGTTGGGCAAGATCTGATTATGTACACCTCTTTTATTCTTTAAATATCATGATCTAGGTTTGTCTGAATTCTGGAAGTGCAGTGAAGTTGTGAGTTAATATTTGCAGTTTTGTACGCTGGTTCGTCTCTACAAAAGCACATGTACACGTAGGTTCTACTCTTCAAAATAACATATACAAAATAAAAGCCTCGTCTTCAGATCTGACTAATATATCTGATTAATTTTGTTATTTTACTGCTGTTTGTCAATGAAGTCTTCTTAGATCTGAATGTAAAACTAAATGCATAAGGAGTTTGGTATCTGATTGACTGATTGTATAAGTGAGAAGGGTGATCTTTACTGTTGCCTGTGTAAAGCTCTATAAATAGACAATAAATGGTTAGTATATTGTTGGTTGGTACAAACTTGATTCAAAAGTTTAATGTTTCAGTAGGTATACGTAGGTTTGATTACAGAATGTAGTGTACACACGTAGGTTGGGTTTAGTAAAGTAGCGTGTACATTCTGATGCATGCTTTTTGAGATTACAACTGGTTCTGAATGATGATGCAGGTTTATGGGTTCAACATAGTGTTCTGGTGACAGTGATCTGATTGTTTAGATTAACTGAATGATGGTTGATGTAGATTAAGTTTCAAAGTCTGATGGGTCCAGTATGAAAATTTGATGAAATGAGGCCTTTATGTGTATTGTTGTGTACCAGGAGCATCCAGTCTGAAAATTTATGAAATGTGGTCCCTGGAGGAAGAGAGAAGTTCATAGCCTTCTGTAGGACAACGCCTACATATTAGTAAACACATTGGCTAGTACAAGAGCTAGGGGGTTGTAGCTCCCTTCCAGTAGAAGATGGAAAATGAAAGAAGGGTGTAGCCTTCTACAGGTGGGTGCATACGTACTGGTATGAGTCTGCACCAGTACAAGATTGTAATTTTTTTTTTCTTATTATTAAAAGAAGATAGAGATGCCAGTAGCAGGTGGTTTTCACCCACATTGGGTTTCCACCTTAAATCTTGGTGTTCATGTGTGTTACTTATGTGTGATGGATTATTCTGTTTTTACTGCTCTCTATAATAAGTCACTGATGCACTCGTTAAAGATCAACACATGATAAATTGTCTAAATCACAAGTTTTCTGGGTGTACGCTGGTTTCTCTAATTGTATTTGTGTGTACATGTTAGTTCACTTTATAGAAGTAGATGAAAACATAAAGAAGTACAAAGCGAGATTCATTACAAGTAGGTTCTCCCAGAAAGAGGGGGAAGACTGTGACAAGACATTAGCTCTAGTTGTTAGGTACAATTTTGTTAGAATTATTATTTTTGTTTCTCGTAGGATTGTTTAACCAGGTACAGGGGACAACCGTGATGATAAGTATTTGATGAGCTTGGGGTTTACCAAAAATAATGAAAATCCCAACCTTTATTGTAAGGTTGAAGATGGTTTTCCCTTGATATTGGTACTATATGTAAGTGACCTATTTATTACATGGGATGAGAAGCTCATAGATGGGTGCAAGAGGGATCTCACTTTAGAGTTTGAAATGAAGGGTCTGGGATTAATGAACTATTTCTTGGGATTAGAAGTGTGGTAGAGACTAGATGAGATATTCCTTAACCAAGTGAAGTATACAATTGAGATCTTGCAGATATTTGGGATGATGTACTACAAGTCCATGGTGACACCTATGGTTATGAATATGAAGTTCTTGAGTGGTTCTTCTTAAGATTTGGTTGAACCCATGATGTAGATATAGTTGATCATATCCTTGATGTACCTAGTCAATACAAGGCCAAATACATGCTTTATATTGGACACATTGAGTTAGTACATGGTTGAGCCTAGACATGTACATTTGGTAGCAGCAAAGCATGCATTGAGGTACATGCACGGTACAGCTCGAGATGGACTCAGATATGTCTCATATGGTGAAGTAAAACTGCAAGGTTATACAAAATTTGAATGGGCAGGGAGTGTAGTATATAGGAAAAGAACACCAAGACATTGCTTTATTTTGGGATCAAGTATGATCTCATGGTTTAGCAATTTAAAGTTGTCATTGACACTAAGTATAAAGGAGACAAAATATATAGCATCTAGTGATGCAAGCCATGAAGCAATGTGTCTTCAGAAATTGCCTATAGGGTTATTTGATATAGAGTTAGAGCCAACTTTGATATATTATGATAATCAAAGTTGTGTGAATCTTTCAGATAATCCAGTATTCATGACAAGTCAAAGAATATGGACCAAATACCATTTCATATGAAACATGGTATAGAGAGGAGCAATGGAACTCCAATACATATCCATAGATGAGCTGACATTAAACATTCTCACCAAGCCTCTGTCTAAAGTGAAGTTTGAATACTTCAGAGACAAGCTTGACATGGTGCATAATTTCAACCCTCATTAAGAGGGATTTTTGATGTTTCTCCAATAATAGGAATATTCTCTCCCTCTGGCCAAGGGATTCCCATATTAGTCATGTGAAGTGACTAAGGGAGTAACGAGTAGCATGGTACATGGTACAATTTTTTCCTATACCATGTTAAGTGGCTAGGTGTGATTAGGAATATTAGGAGAGGAGAAACATCATAGATATTTGCAACATAGCCTTGAACTATGGTGACAGTCCTTCTCATACCATGGTGAAGTGGTTGGATGTGATTGAGACTACTAGATGAGAACATCATGGAAGAATACCTTCATTGCTAAGAGGGAGTGTTGATGTCTTATATAGAAATGGAAGGTATTCTCTTCTAGACAATTATATATATATATATATATATTATATATTATATATATATATATATATATAATATATATAATATATATATCTTATTGAAAAGACATATCTATTAAAGAAAAGACACCCCAACTATGTATATATATCGAGGCCCTAAATTGTAATAAGACATCAATCAATATCTCATATGTCTTATATCAATCTAATCATGTTTACTCAAGCATAAAAATGAAATTAAGGTTGAGAATTTTCAAGTGTGTAATTATTGATCATATTACCAAGGTTTGAAAATAAGAAAGAATTCAACATTTAACCTCCTTTAGTATGGGGTTTAAATAAAGTATGATTGGGAGCAGTTGAGGGAACGATTAATTAATTAATTAAAAAAATGTACTATTAGAAGAAATTGAGAATAACTTCAATAAAGATCAAAATAACCCCCCGAGGAATAATTAGAATGGAAGGAATAATTAAAAGATGATAAAGGCTTAAAATTAAGGATAGGGGAAGAAAGAGAAAGGAAGAAAAAATAAAACAAAGCGTAGAAGATAGGGAAGGAATAAGATCCAAGAAATTAGGGGAGAGGAATAGATCTAGAAATGAGTGGATGTTGATTTAAAGAATGGGGAGGCAGGTCAAAGGAAGGAACTAACAAGAGGAGAAATTAAGAAGAGCCAAATGGATAAACAAAAAGAAATAAATTAGTGACTAAGATGATGAATGGTAGGATTCTAAAAATGGCTAAGTTTATAGCCATATTCATAATTAAAATTGTTTGGGTGTTTTTCATTTTCAACAACTTCTAGGAGTGGAATAGAAAGGTTCATTAAATCAGGGGTTTCATAGGGTAAACAAGCATTTAAAGGTTTTATAGGGTTTCTATCAATAATTTTGGAGGGATACCTCTCCTCCTCTCCTTAAACTGGGTCATAACAATTTGAACCTTAGATCTCTCAATTTTCTCAAGATTCATATTACTTTGATCACCAATTGAACTACTCTTGTTTATTTTTAATTTAATTTTATATAAAATTTTATTTTTTTATTAATTTATTTTTATATTATTTAAAATATAATTACTATATTTAATTTATTTTCATTATTATAACACATTCAATAATGTGTTGAATTTCAAATAGTTATTCTTTGACCAAAAATCAAATTCATATTTGTACTCTTAACTTTTAAAAAAATAAATTATTTTTAAATTATATTAATTGTATTATAGAAATAAGGAAGCCATTAATCTGACTTCACCGGTAGCATAGGACGCATGGAAATACTAAGCTCATTACTCCCATCATCCATGAGATTATTTCTCTGCTCCAACCCTCCATAAACACTGAATTAATAAGTGTCTTATAAATTCAAAATCTGCTTCATTTATTTTCATCATGTGAATTTAAACCCCACCACATTTATTTTCAGCAAACTGTCACACTTCTTTCCAAGTCCTGGAAAATTTTACTTTATTTAAGTTATTTTTACCATTTGTTTATTTTAATAAAAAATGAATATAGCCTTAATCTATATTTTCCATTACGCACAAAATATGACAACATTATCTCTTCCAAAGTTGTTTTAACACTTTAATAAGATTTTTCTCAAATTTTAATTTAATGAGAATTTTTTGTAAAGTTATTATTTATTTTTTTGAAAAATTAATTATAAAATTTTTAACTTATTTTAAAATATTCAAATCTTAAAAATTCAAATCTTAAAAATGAAATCAACATTTCAAAAAATATAAATAAAATAAGATTTATTTCAATCAACTTAAATAATAAAGAAATTTAAGTGTGTAAAATTTTTAACAACTAATGTGTGGAAAGGGATGTGCAGTAGATAAGTGGTATTGAGACAGGGAAGGGAAACTAGACGACGGGTAAGGAATTGATCCATCAGTTCCTTAAAAGAGAAGAAGGGTAATTCAATGGGTGGGCAGCCCTCCATCGTTCTAGGATGAAAGGGAGAAAGAAAGGTAAGGGTAAGGTAAATGCCGTCCCTAAAAGAGAAGACATAGGCAGTTGATCGCCCAGTAGCATAGGCACAATACTATCATAGCTATTAGTAGCGGAGGCAAAGGTATGAGTTGATGAACCTTTTGATCCACCATATCTAGGCGCAAAGCCAATAATAGACCCCGCAGCATCTCTTCATGTCCCGGCGCATTGAAAAGCACCCCATTTTGCATCCCGGGGAACCAGCCCACCAGCTAGCAATATAGTCCCACCATGGCTATGCCTAGATTTCATTTGATGGCAAGCCTCAGCTAGTAGTAAGATAGCCCACCACGGCTACGCTTAGATTTCATTATATTTCCAAACTCTAATTTAATTGAATAATACTTAATTATGTAAATGAGTCACTATCTATAAAGCATAAAAATTGTTGTTTATATGAGTAATATTTTAATATAGAAATATTTTATTTTTTAAAAATGAAATATTTCTATATTAAGATATTACTTTTGTTAATTTATTGTGTTAATTGTTTTGTTATATTGTTGATTATTATTATAAATCATTTATAGCTTATTGTTAATAATTATTTTATGGCATATTATATTTAGTAAAAAAATTGACTAGTAGTTATTAACTACTTTGTTATAGATGTGTATATTTGTATTGAGATATTATTTATACATGTTGAATTGTAGAAGTTTTTCAAAATTGAATAGCTCATATAGCAAAATTCTTGCTAAGGTTTTACAAATGGGGTATCAAGAGAACTTCAAAGTTAAGGGCACTAGAGTCAAATGAGTGCTAAGATGTTCTTGCTAAGGTTTGACAAATGGGGTATCAAAAGAACTTCAAAGTTAAGGGCACTTGAGCCAGAGGAGTACTAAGATGGGTGACCTACCAGGTTAGTTACCAGGTGCAAGTCTCACCCTTTTGTTAGTTTAAATCTCACCTCTTCACCCTTGTGACCATCCCTTCATTCAATATGTACTAAGAGGACTATTCAAAATCATGATAAATTGATCATTTGCAATTAATATTTATGGACATGAGTCTAAAATTAATGATTTACTCTATGTATATAATCCAAAAATAATATCTCATATCATTCCAAGTTAATATTCATTTTTTTTCTAGTGTCAATTTCAAACTAGTGAACCATCTTTGAGCTACTTGTTTTTAATATGTGCTCTTGTAACAGGGCTACACCATGAATACTACTTTATCTATATCTATGGTATAGTCCAATGCACATGAGATTTTACAAAATAGACCAATTTCCATTATATCTTTATTGTTTTTAACTTTTATTTAATTATATTAAACTAAGCCATTGTTCAAATTTGTAAATTCATTCATACTTTTCAAAATTCAATAATTAAACTAAACAATATATATATATTTTTAATAGGAAGGGCTAGTTCCCAAAAGAAGCAATATGGGGCCCTCTTTTTTTACATATATATACATATCAGACACGCTGACAACTGTCACATCAAATCCATCACATCAACTGGAATATTCGCAATGGACCAACATAAACTGCAGCCCAGCAATACGATGGAGATTCAAACGCGAGTGGGGTGCGAGTTAGTCAACTGCCCCGACATTTCTGAAATCAAAGAAATACATAAAATTAAAAAAATATTTATTCTCTTTAAAAAGGATCCTTATCCAATCTTGAATCTATCTTAATTAGATATTCCAGGAATATCCCGGAACGTCAGATTTCGGGGGTGACCTTTTCATGGCATTTGGAAATGACCCGATCGCTGTAGTTCCTTTGGTTTGCATATGGCTGATCCTGGTAAAGGGAACATCGACATGTGAACCCGTAACCTTCCGTGAAAGTGAAGACGCATATACAGTGCTCACTGACCAAAATAACACCGAATTTTCTATCCGTTGTGTTCCTGGAAATTATATTCCTTTTGTGTGCGTAGAAGATTCTCGTAAAAAGGAAACATTGAGATTCACACCTGTAACTATGAGTTCCTGAATTTCTTTGAAATATGATACATACAATGAATTCATCGAGCATTGTGATCTTACCACGAATCGAGTCAATGTTAAACATTGTGATCATCTCAGAATACATCGAATAGTTTGTGTATCTCAACGGTAAATTGATATCTTACCATAGATTGAGTAGCTTGTGTATCTTTTACAATAAAGTTATTTTTGGGAATTAAATTATTTTAGAGGACATTTAACTTAATTGAGTTTTACATAATTTTGGTGATAGCATTCCAATGTGGGTAGATGGTTCTTCCATTCAATATCACTGAGACTATTTGTTCCAATCTAAACTCATCCTACTTATAACAAAAAATTAAGATAATAATTTGATCGAACTTTGCATAATTTTGGTGGTAGTGTAGATAGGTGGTTCTTCCATTCAATATCAATAGACTAGTTGTCCCAACCTAGTTAGAACAAAGAATTAAGATAATAATTAAAATTGTTGACTAAATTTATTATTAATCATTTTCCCTCAAACTCTCTAGATTTTTATTATAAAGCAATTTCCTGGTTGTTGTATTTATTATAAATCATTTTGCTTCTAACTGAAGTGGTGTTTTCCCTTAATTTTGGATCTAAATTTATATAACTAAACTCATCTTTATTTCCTCTATGCATTGTTTAATTAGTGTAATTATAGAAATTAAACGGTTGGCAAAAGCTAATAGACATAGAGACATGGAGCTCATATTATGTCTCACATTACCAAAATTTAAAAAATCATAAAAATCATTTTTTTTTTTTTTTTTTTTTTTTTTAAGGTAGGCTAATTCTATTACTGAAAAAAATACCAAAATTTAAAAAATCATAAAAATCAATTTTTTTTTTTTTTTTTTTTTTTAAGGTAGGCTAATTCTATTACTGAAAAAATATTGTACACTGAGGCCGTAGCTTGTGCATAGCCATGCCTAAGAGTTGGCAAAAAAAACAACAGAAATAGAGTCCAGACTGCCCAAAATGGGAAACCAGTCCAAATCAAAAAATGAGTGCATAGTTAACTTGCTGTCCACGCAGGGGAAACCAACAATTGCATAATTGTGTAGCAGTTTTTTTCAAAGTTAAACAAAAACCATCCCGAGAATCTGAAACTATCAGATTTTCCTAAACCCCATTAACAAAGCTAGAAAGCAAAATACCAGTGTAAAACCTAAGAAGAAGCAAACACGTGGCAAGCAAGTGGTGGACCACGTGGCGAACACGTGGCAAGTAGAGTGGCTGACTAGGAGCGAGGTAGAGGCGATGGGTGTTCCTCCACAATAAAGCACCTATACTCCTCTATGTCGACATTTGCCTGGTGGAAAGCCTCCGTGTCATCAGGTTGTTGCGCTGGTTGTTCTTTCTCAGTGAAACAACTGTAAGGTCCCGCCTCTTCGTCTGCCTTATGGTCCTGGTGCATCTCCTTCCCTAGTTGTCCTGTGCCCTTCTCACTTTGCCACATCCTTGCTCCTTGAGTGCTCGTTTGAGCCATGTCCAAAGCTGCTCTATTGTGGCCACTACCAACAATGGTCGGCTCCTTAATTGTGCTGGTTTGGCCACCACCTGCAACTATCTGTCCTTCAATTGCGAATTCCGTCTCATGAAAGCTAATAGAGATAGTGGCAATAATGAGGGGCTTGTTCATGGAAGAACGGAAGGTGAATTGGGCGGTGTGGAGATGCGTATGAGGATTTGAGGGAGTAGCCCTGGGGGCGAAGCAAGATTGGATGGACTACGGCTGGGAGGCAAGGCAGGGGGTGTCGGATGGTGGCTGTGAGGTTGAGAGCGGCCTTTGCCTCTGCCACTGCGAGTGTTTGGGTAACCCCTTGTAAATTGCTGGGCTAGAGAGGAGGTGGACTCGGAGACCAGGGAAGGTGGAGGACGCGCCAAACCTCCTCTGCTTCCACCTGGCAACTACACATACGATGACGCGTTCTCGTCATGTTGGCTCCAAAAATTTGTGAATATCTTCCGGAATTGGGCTCAGGGTAATGCAGAGGCTCAAAGGGAATTACAGACGGCTCTAAGGAGGGACTAACTACAGAGGCTGAGTGGAAGACATAGTGACAGGCCAGGCTCTGAGAGAAGTGAATTCTTGGGCTGAATTCAATACAACAGAGGAGATAGTAGCGCCTCCTGGTGGAAGTGTGATGGCTGGGAGTAGCAGCAGCTTGACGGCAGAGGCATTGCAGAGGAAGAGGATGGTGAACAGGTGCAGTGGTGATAGCATCGCTGATATTCATTTTCGCACTAAGCCAAGGTTGGTGGTTGCAGTTAGGTTGGAGACTGCATCCCCTTAATTGCCATTTATGGCTGTGATTAATGTCAGGTTTAGACCAATGTGCTGGATTACAGAGGGCCATGTGGTTTAGCGACATGCCATTCCATTCGGCCGCCACCGCATTATCCCTACTGAGCACTTGCATCCGGGGTCAATTGAATTATTATTATTAATCATAAAAAGACTTAATTTAGGAATTACATAAAAATCAATTAAATTATTATTATTAATCATAAAACGACTTGATTTAGGAATTAAACATATAAGAAGAAAAACATAATAAAGTCAAAATAAACAATAATGGTTTAATGTCATAAATAAAAATTTAGTGAAAACTAAATCTAATGCATGTGGACATGACTTTTCTTTTAATTAAATTGAAAAGCAAAAAAGCTACAGGAAATTGCAACTCAATATTTTTTTTAAGGTGATAAATCCATGCACTCAATAATCTATCTTAAAAAACAAGAAATTGCAATCTTGCTCAAAATTGTATTGCCAGATTATATTGAAAATGACACTTGTTTTTATAGTAATTATTAAATGGATTTTAAGGATTTAACCTCCACAAAATATTCTAAGATATTTGTAATAATAGTTACAAATTTTATGTCCTCTCTTCCATTTTATTTAAATTACTTAAGTAAAAAAAAAGGCCATACAAATATGTGCCATATGAAAATGAGTCATGGCTTTTTGGGCATTAAAATTAGTAAATCATGATATTAGCCCATGGTATTCTAGCAAAACCTATTTTTAGATTAAGAATCTCCACGATAAAGTGGGATAATATCCCAAATTAAGAATCTTGTTACATGTTTTTTAAATGTATATATGTCTTACACAAGTATTAATTCTTTTTATAAATAATAATAATATAGTTATGGTTTTTATTTATTTTATTTCTTTAATTGGTATTGTGAGATATATGATAAAGTAAGTGCTTTGATTTGTATCGACATTTAACAACCATTTAATTTATGTTCTGCTCTAACTATTTAATATGCTAAGCTAGATCTGATTCTTCAACTTGTCCTGACGATGAACCACACTGGTTGGTTCAAACGCGTCGACAAATGAAATATCATATGATTTACGCCGAAAAATTTCTCATAAACTTGATATGGATCACAGAAGCCTTAATTCAACAACCATTTAATTTGTATTTTTGGGCTAGTGGTAAGTGTTTTATAAGTTTAAAATTAAAAACCAGTAAAAAAAAAATTCGATTTCACCAATAAAGATGTATATTTTGGAATTGGAAGGAAGCTAGCAAATTGAATGGTGGAAATGCATTTTAACGATTATCATTTATCATCCATTTAATTTTTATAACTATCCTAATTATATAAAAAATAAACTATAAATTATTTAATTAATTGAAAGTGTGAAATAATTAGGCATACCATGGTTTACAACAATCTGATAAAAAAATCTAACTATTTTATAAATATCTGCTGTCAGATTGAAAACTGACTAAGGCCATAAAATAGCAAGGGAAATCATTTTTTTTGTCTAAATCTGGCATTTTTTTCTTCAAAAAATGGGATCATAGAGGTGTTTGAATTTTTTTTATTATGAAAATGGATTCAGTACCATCAGACATCCTTGTGGCACCCAAAATCCTGAAACTTGACAACTATAATCCACATTTCCAAATCTTTTATAAAAATTTAACCAAAATTATTTCTAAATTTCCTTTATTATGATATCTTTAAACTATTCTATTTAAATCAGTCCTTGTAAAACATATCTTGCATTTCCACTTAAAATACTCATAAAAAACTGTGCATCATAGGTGCTGCTGCACATCATAGACTTTGCCTTGTGTGTTGGTACATTTCAATTTTTGTGCATCATGGGTGCTGCTGCCCATCATAGACTTTGCCTTTTGTGTTACTACATTTCAATTTTTATGTCACTACTTGCAGTGACATAACATCTATGGCAAGCCATTAGTCACTGCTCGTACAACAAAATTAATAAAAGAAAAATAAATCTGGGTGTTTGTAATGTTAACTTTGGTTTTTCAATTTAAATGTTTTGGGATGTCAGCCCCACCGCCCAGACAGGGCTCCACTGCCCGAGGTCTTCGTCATTACCATACACGAGAGCATGCTGCCATTGTGGTTACCAGCGTACGCCATACAGTCATTTGTTCCGAGCGAACCGATACAGCCCATTCTGTGATGACTGTGGACGCCATGACGCTGGCCGCTGCTATATTTTCTCGATTGCACTTGTAAGCAATACCAAAATTTGAGGTCCTTGAGATCAAAACCCCGCCATGAAAGCACGACGATAAAAATGAAAACGGAGTGGTTTACATAATAAGTTTCATGGAGTCTATTGTACACGTGTCTTTTATCGTGTAGTCAATCCTTCGCTGTTGTGGCGTGCCAAGTCTTACGAGCGTGTGTTTTGTCTTGTGGAGGTGTGTGGAGTGGATTCGGATTGCCACCACCACTGACTAACCTCTTCTAAATCTTTGTTCTTCAAAATCACTCTTGAATTTAAGATGGGCATGGGTTATCTTGAATAATGAGATATAATAAAATATGATTAACTCATTTGTTTATATTGATGAGAAATTTCCCTAGCCGATTACATATGAGCGACATGTGAATTTGTCAATGAAAATAGAAAACGAATAACAAGGTTTGGAATGGCGGATTGGAAAATGTTGTATGTGTTAAAAAAGTATTTCATTTCGGAGAATTTTTTTTGTTTGCAAATAATTTTGATTCAATAACATGAACCATGTATAATTTTAAAAACTATGGGGTAAAGTTAATGTGTTTTGACTTGACATGTAGTTTTGGTGGCTTTGATGGTTTAAAAACTAGTATTGTGCAAAAGGAAGGTGTGTGGGAGAACTGTGTAGAGGGAGAATGCATGTGAAAGTGAGTAATATTTTGACAAAAAGATTGTGTTTGTTACTGTAGACACTTGTTGTACAATACAAATTACAATTTAAAAGCACATTTCATTTATTGTTGGACAATAAGTGTTCAATTCACTACTGCTTAAAGAAATCTGAGTTTTATGAAACTTTCCTAACACATTTTTAACAAGTGACGTGTCTATAGTTGCATTCGCGAGGTGTTTATCATGCATTTTTTGACATGCATGTTGCCAATGCATACTCGATTAGTTTTCGAGAGGGCTTATTACAAATGGTTTTTTACAAAGTGCTTTTCTACATGCTCTATTAAGTTGTTATTTTGCTAGTTGTCAACATTGATAGTGAACAATGTTGTGCTAAGTGCCATGTGTTGATTGTTAGCATAAGAAATTGTGATATCCTCAATTTCATAAATTGCTAGTGTAACACAAATTTGCAATTTTGGTGTTGGAGACAATTTTGGGCATTTTGGACTTAGGAAAAATGGGAAGATGGGTCCCACACTCTAGAAAGGGGAGGAAATATACACCCAAGAGGGAAAAACGAACTCTTAATGGAATGTGGGGGCCACCAAAAGAGGCAATTCAAAACTCAAGGAAGGGGGGCGTATTTGTGGATTGTGGGGGTCACCAAGGGGAGAGAAGGAGCCCATGACTATAGAAGGAAGAAAGGAAGCACTGCTGATCATATTTGACCATTACATTTCTGAATTCAACCTCTCTTGGAGTTGTCTAGTGGAAGGGTTGGAGTGTTGTTGAGCAGCTAGATTTCAGGTGAAATTCCACACCGGTTTTGGAGAACTTTGAGTGTCTCCCTAGATGGAAATTTGGGGAGTCCGTTCTGGGGCTTCTGCAAGGAGATAATTGCAGCTATTTATCTAGTGGTGCGCATTACCTGGGCGTAGGGGCAATTTGATTCATTAGTTTTCTGGACCAGCCCAAGTGTTTGGGGGTGAGCATAAACTGCAGGGATATTTCCTCTCTTAGAGCTAGAGTTTTGGTGGCACTTTGCAGTGGAAGTGTTGTGTTGCCCTTGTAGATTGAATTTACCATCTTTTGGGAGTTTATGGACCTCAGTGGGTGGAGTCTACACTAGCTTTGGAGTAGGATCATTGTGGGCTTGAGGTGCCAAGGAGTAGGACCTTCCGGGGCTGATTTTATGAGTTAGGAAGGATTTATCAAAGCTAGAGTTGGGGATTGTTTCTAGTGGGAATATTTCTCACAAGAGTATGCACAATTAGCTAGTTGGTTGTACTCACATATTGGAGGGCTCCCTCATTGCTTAAAGGGGAGCCAAACCCTTTCCGAGTTTGTGTGGGTTTTAGGAGAGAAGTCTTAGGGTAAAGTTTCATAACACTCTGAGGAGTATTCATCCTTAAAACCATTGTTCTACCTAATGTCATTAGCAAATTATTTCTTGGCAGTGCACATTTCCTTCTTTGGGCCATTCTTCATCTGGGTTAGAGATATATCCTTTGGGTTTTACATAGCTTGCATAGCAAGCCTAGGTTCCACCATTATAACTCATCTTATGTACCTAGTTCCAATTATTAATAAAATGGCTTAGTTTATTATGCTGAATATCTTTGTGCACTGAATTTTTGTTTGTTGTTATTTACTTATTGTTGTTCTAAGTTCATTGTTTTTGGCATTGCTGTTAATTTCCATTTATGAATATTACAGTAAAAAAATGCACAAAAGTTGTTTTCAATGACAAAATTTTTGTATGATATCCTTATTAGGTACATTGTGGTTCCTTTGTTATATGATCCTAAATCTAGTTGTTATAGAAGAGTTTTATAGGAAGAAATGTGGACATATATATGCATATGTTATTAATGTGTATGTTTTCTGTTATCTTGTGGCTTTATCGTGTGTAGCTATATTGCGTTGTTCGTTTCCCTTAATGTTGTTTATGTTGTGCTTATTGTAGAGCAATAGCTCATAGTGAATTTAGAACATGTTTAAAGCGTGATTGCTAAAGAATCAATGGAGAAGCATTCATCTAATGTAAAAATAGATCGTACAGATGCAATTATAAGGAAACATAATCTATTTTTTTAAAACAATTTTGCGTATGTTGTAGGAGATTGCTCATTTGATGCTATATGAACTCTATTGCATTTTAGAAACATTTCAACAGAGTTACCAGAAGGAATGATATAACATTTCAGAAATTATTTAGATGAAGAATGCTAAAACAATTTTATCTTATGAACATGAATTAAACATAGATGCATTGATACATATGCATGTTATAAATGGCCAAAATGTTTACTTGGAAATGATGACAAGATCAACTTCAATTTCTATGATTGTGGAAGAATGGGGACTTTGGGAGGATATATTTTGTACACATTGGTTATCAAATTCACTAAAAGTTCCAATAAGACTTCCGTCAAAGACAACAATGAAAACCTATTTGCATTTTAATTCAAAATTATGCAAATAAAGTTATGACATATTGTTCCATGACGTAAATCCAATTGCCGAACATTTTGAACCACTTTTATGCAAGAAAAAAATGTTTAATAAGAACTAATTGTGAACATATAATGAATATAAAAGATACAAAAAAACAGAGCATAGATGGATGAAAATAGAGGAAATTGTGACTAGATATATGTTTGAAAGATTTTCCAGGTTCAAGAATATTTACGGTGAAAGCTGTTTTCAAACAATATGTCAATTGACGAAGAATGAATATGATGTCACTCGTTTATGACATATAATTGCACATATTGTTTTCAATTCAATCATGCATAGTGATTCATTTTCATTAAACTACATAAAGAAGTACATGAATGAAAATGTAATTATGAAATTCCTTGGAATAGTAAATTGGTAAGGATACATTATACAATTAGCAGTGCCATATGAAAAATTGAACATAGAGGGTGGAATTTTTGTTTATGATTGGATATGATATATCATGAATATAACTATATATATATGGTGTGCTGATACGTTGAATGTTGTAAATAAATTTCATGCATTAGAGAAAGACAAAACGATGTTCCATGTGATGCAATTTAGAACAAGTGTAGGTCATTTTCATTATGAACCTTTGAAAGAAATAATATACGAGAAAAACATTTTACATGGTATTGAAACAATTAATGACGAACAATATATGGAAGAATGTTATAAAAACATAGTGAGGATAATGTGAATGGCATTGAGAACATGAATGTAGATGAAGATGTCATAGAACTTGACACGAAGTTTATCAATGCAAACAAGAGATTATGAATATCATTCCATCAACTAGACATATATCATTTGTGAGATGGATATAAACATCTAATGTGAATAAAAAAGGTATAGATCTAGTTCCAGGTTTTCCATAAACTACACATCAGATTTCTTAGTATGACGTGCTAATAATTAATTAACTACGACATAGCATTACTCACATGGAGTTACACTATTTAAGGATAAAAATTCTAAGGTTCTATTAATCTACGAGCATTTTTATGCTTAGAAAGATATTGTGTTAGTTTTTCTATGGATGTAATAAATAAGCAAACCTAATTATCTAGTTAGAAAACCATGCAAGCGATAAAAAATTCACATGAAAATTTATTAGTTGCATTTCGAAGCTTTGAAAGAGACACAAAGTGGAAAAAACTTTTTTCATGATATTGAAATATGTAAGGAAAAGAGATATGTAGAAGAACCCTATAAAAAAATGATGGGCATAACTCGAATAGCTTTAAAAAGATCAACATAGATGAAGATGCTATGGAACTTAATACAAATCCTGTTAATGGAAACAAGAGGCCATGTTCATCATTGCATTGACTCAAAAAATACCTAAGAAAAAATGATCTTATCAAAACAAGTCTATATAGAAAACCATCACGATGACCAAAATTAATAAAAAGTACGATATTTCCAAATAAGCATAAGGAATCGTTACATATGTTCAATTATACATTCAAAATGATGGTCGAACAAAAATATTTTAAGAAAATACAAGATGTTCCTATTTATAATTGTGCAATATGTAATAAAACATGGTTTAAAAGAGATGTCATAGAAGAACAATCGACTAATGTGTCCAAAAGTAAGTGCATGAGCAAAAAATACAAAAAAACATTAGACAATGAAAACATTTGTAGTTCAAGAGTGGATTAGGTGTAATAGACAAATTTCCATAGTGAAAGAACTTTATGAATTGGAAGAAAGACTAATATCATTAGTATTTATGATCTTCATAATAATCGAATAAACATTGCTCGTAGTGAAGGCTATAGGCCGTTGGGCATATCCAAAGATAGATATTCAGAAGAGATGAGCCTTTTGACATTGTTTTATGGCCAAAAAATGATCACACAATGTTACAAAAAACTTTACATATCATGATATTGCTTGATGGGAAGTTTTGCATCAAGATCATGATTTTTTGGATCATCTAATGAATTTGTTTTACAAAACAATGCAAATTAGCCTTAGGCAAGTATTCAGTTGTATTTGGACTCATATAAAAAAATGATAGTTAAAAGAAAAAAAAATAATAGCTAAATACATTTGAACAAAAGAAAATTTGAAATGCATTCTGGTGTCGAACATTGGGTATATGGATTTTAGACAAATAAGAACATTATTATACTATTTTTTTTCATTTTCACAAGAACTTATATGAAATGATCTGAAAGTTCGGTCCACTAACTTTATTTGTCTCATTTAGCCATATTGAACATATATGTGAGCCTTTGGTAAAGGATTTGGAACAAATAAATTAAGAGAAAAAACCATTAACTGAAAGCGAAGTAGAGGAAGATGATATTGATACCTTGATTATAAATGACTCCATTACTTGTGTATGATATTATAGAAGTAGAATGAATGCTCTACACCAATTAATTTTACATGAGTCCAAGTACTTTGGTGATGTTGTTGACTGTTTCTTTGTAACAAAATTTCAAAATTGAGGAAGCCAACATGAACATGGATTGCTATGGATTAAAAATGCTCCTATGTATGGAATAAGTACAAACATTGAAATTGAAATTTTCGTTGATAGTTATTTATGTCGTGATTTAAGTAAGCTACTTGAAAATATGAAAACTATTCAACATCATCGTCATACAAAAACTTGTAGGAAAGAAAAACAGGTGCATTGCATGTTCAATTTTCCAATTTCACCAATGCGAAAGAAACAAACACTTGATTTTATGGAATTTGACAATGCAAAAACAAAATAAGATGCAAGAATGATATTTGATGCACTAAAAAATGTGGAACAAGATGAGACACATACATTTCATAGTTTTCTTGAAAAATTAGGTATAAGTGAATCTGATTACATCCTTGCAATTCAATGTAGTATGAAATGAGGAACAATTCTATTGAAAAGAGAGCTAATAGACATATGGACTAATATATTTGCTTAACATAGTCCATTAATCTCGGGTGCAAATACTCATGCTCAATTTTTACTTAACTCATATGCTACAACTACTTATTGTAGTTCATATATGACAAAGTTAAATGAAACAATGACATTGATATTTAAATGTATACAAAATGAATGTCAAAAACTAATCATGATATCATAGAAACAATTGCAAGACTTGGAAAAGATTGATTGAACTTACAAAAAATGTCTATAAAAATGTCTACACAACAAGTTGTATATATAGTAATCTCATTGCCATTGAATACGAGTTCAAGAAGATGTATATTTATTAATACTTCAACAATATATGATCAAACATTTTTACAAAAAAAACTAAAAGAGATGGAGCATGAACTAAATGATTAAGATAACATAACATGTTTATCAATTATCGACCACTATGTGTAATGATAAAAAACATTGAACATGTATTCTTAGTAGAATTTGGATCATGCTAAACACTACAAGGCAACAAAATAGGAGGCATTGAGAGACCATGTCTTATAAGATATCTAAAGTGTAATAAATATTTTGTTCCTAATGACTATTACAAAGATAAATTAATGTTACATGTCCCATATCATATTGATGAAAAGAGTTTTAAAGAACAATATTCAACTTAGAAAAATGTATATCTATTATTTAAAGAAATCATAAAATGCAATAAATAAAAGTTCACAAACAAAACAATGACAATGTGGACTAATATTGACAGCATAAAAAATGAGCTTAAAAAAAAGAAGAGTGAATTGTTTGAAAGAAATATACCTACATATCAAGAAATAGATTACGAAAAACATTACCAAGAATACGATATCGAATCGGATTTTTAATATTTGCAACATGCTAGAAATGCAAAATTAATAGTTGAGAGACCTTATCAAGTTGTAAAACAACCACATATACTAGAAGAAACAAAATTCTATAAAATCATGACGATGCTCAAAACAATGTAAGCTTTGAAACGGGAACTGATATTGTTACCTGTTTCGTAAAGATTGGAAAAAGGTGACCAAATTTTGAAAAGGGGTGATGCAAAACACACGTTTTTTTTAGAGCATAGTTTTTGGCACTTTAATTTTTTTATGTACATTATGTTTTAGAATGGTAGTGACTTTCATGATGATTTAAAAATTGGTAATTCTACATCAGGCCCTTTTTTTAAATGACCTATTTTTTGACTTTAAATTTTCTAATATATGAAATGCAAATAATTATTTTCTAAATTTAATAATTTTTGAAGTGGTCTTCTTCTTCATATTTTCTTGTTTTTTGTTTATTTATTTATTTATTTTTTTTTTGTAGGAGGTTTTATTGTTTTGCATATTTAAAGAAAGGGTCAATATTTGAAATTTTCGATATTCTAGCATAATTATACATTGTTATTTAATTTTTTCATTTCCAGATGAATAATTGTCTTAAAAAACAATAATTTAAAATTGACATAAAAATAATCATTTTTAACATAAATATAATTAAAAACTACAAGTTTTGATAATTTTTTGTAATTTTTTTGCTAGAGATGACATGTTAAAATCACAATTTTTATAGGAAAAGTTTAACTAAAAATGGTTAGATAATAGTTATTTTTATGAATTTCATGTCAAAATAATAATAATAATAATTGGTTTTTTCAAAAAATAATGATTAACATAAAAAATTAATGCAAAAATCACATAATACAAATATTGAACGCATAACAACCTCAATTGAGTGCTTATTCTTCTCATAAAATGTCAAAGTCAAAACATTACGAGTATAACTAATTAATATTTACAAAAAATGAGCTTGACTTCCAAGCATAACTTAAATTTAATCAACAACGTCACGTAATCCAAACTCTTCCTCCTCTAGAGTTTTATCATTGTCTTCTTCCGCAATATCTTCTGCTTCATTTTTCTCATTTTCCTCCTCTAATGGATCTTTGATGTCTGTGAATCTCCCAATGTATGCCTTTCCAATAATTCCGTGTAATGGTGGTTGGGGTTCCTTTGCTTTTTTTGCCACACATGATTCACTAAAGTCCCATTTCTTCAACCAAATTTCTTGCATTGCATTTGGAAGAAATTGAAGAAAATTAATTCTTTGTTGAATAAAATTGCACTGTATTGGATCTTTTTCAATGGCAATGCAATTTCTTCCTTTTTGAAGGCAACATGCTAGTGTTGTACCTAATTATCAAGCACAAAAGAAATAATGAAGTAAATTACTACAATGACATATAAATTAATAAATAACATATTGAAATTCAATTCCATATAATAAAACTTACCTGAGCTAGAAAATAAATCCAAAACCCAATCTCCTTCATTTGAACATATGTCTATAAGATAGTTAATCAATAACTGTGGTTTTGATAAATGTTAACTATCTCTCATTTTGCTTCTTTGTCTTCATATGTTAGTTTTCTCACAATAGTATCATAAGTCAGTATTTGGCTATGAGTCTGTCCATCTACCTGATTAAAAATCATATACATATAGCTATCATCTTTTGCCCAACTATCAATATGGATGAACTCACAATCATTTATAAATGGTTGATCTTCACGGTTAAGGAGATTTGAATTTTGCTTGTAACATGAAATAGTAAAAGTTCAATTAACTTGTACATAAATGAATTTTTTAACATTAATCAAATATACATTTTAAATGTCT
>APFE031531313.1:52863-70069 GCA_000404065.3 Pinus taeda
AAATGCAAGATAATTTTTTTTAATGTTGATGTAGAACTTGAATTTGGATAGTTGCGTACAACATCATCTCAACTATCCTCATTCAACAATTTAACCATTTGTTCTTGAATTTTCATGTAAACTTTGTGACTGCATAGATAAAGTAAAAAAAGTTAATATAATAATATGTATAACAAATACTACTAAGAACAATATGATATATTTAAAAGAAAATTATAATATAGAAATAAATCAAAATAATTCAACAAACTTACTTTTTAAATTCCTCATACATTTCCTCTAATGATAATTCCCCTAACCTCACACGAGATAGTATTTTTTTGACAAGTTTTTCTTCCTTCACTCCTTGCAATGCTCTCCAAGGTGTGATAGTCATATCTTCTGGAAGCTGCTTCATTTCAGGACTTGATTTAATGTTGCTACATATCAATGGCTTAGACTTTTTGACCTTTTGGTTTTTAATACCAATGTTCTCCCACATGCTAAAAATCTCATTAATCAACTCCCATATCTCTCTAGTTCTAAATGCCAACTGGAAAATGTTATCAACACCTCTGAATACATCATTAAATTTTCCACCTTTGCCACCTTTTGAATTGATTTTCTCTTCAATTTGATAGCCTATTTCATACAACATTCCTTTCAGAAATCTACAATAACATTTATCTTATCCCCACCACATTTTTCTTCAAATTCACTATGAATAAATCTAACCCTTTGGATGAAAGTCATAGACATCCTATATTCATTATCTGAATTATGATCCCATGCCACTAACTTTGTTTTTGTATCTGGTAAACCAACATAAATGATACATTTCATTGTTTTAAAACGTGGGTTATTAGGATATTCCTCCATCAATTGTCTTTGAGCTTTTATAGAATGGTTCCCCCCAAGCACATAATAATTGTATTCAAAACATTTTGACTTATCAAATGCTTCTTTGTTTGGAACTTGAACTGGATAAAAAAGAAGCACATAATTAACCACATGAGCATATGGATTGTACCTCATCAATGTCTTCAAGTTGTGAACATGCAGATGGTGTAGCTTTCTGATTTGATATTGACATTGTCCTTCACTTGCCTTATAGATTTGTCTAACATTAAGCTGAAATGTACGACCATCCTCAATTAAGCTTCTCTTTGTCAAGTTCTGTCGAATGGTATTTTTTTTTGTTTTGATATTTCCATCCTCTAAATCAGCTCCTGGTATAATTATTTCTCTGCTTTCTTTTGAAGTTTCATTAGGTTCTTGCCTGTTGGTAATAACTACTTCAAAATGTTCAACTTTACTTTTCTTCTTCATAACATTCTCATCATTAACTGTAACAGATTTATTCTTGGGCATTGTTACTTTTGGTCTTTTACGGCTCTTCTTAGTTCCAATGTTATCCTCAGTAATGACAACATATTCTTCATTGCCAGTTTTAACTTCCTCATCTTCAAAAGTAATTTGTCTACCCTTGCTAGATTTATCCACTAGAGGTTTTTCTTTCCTGATCCCTTGGATGTAGTTTTGTAGCATCATGAATTACTACATTTTGCTTGTTTGCGATATCTTCTTTTGAAACTAAGTAGAAATTGCTGACAACTTTCATAATATTATGCTCTATGAAATGAATGTCTCCCAAACTAATTGAACAACTTTCAACAAAATTCTGCCAAACAAAATATCATATGTCAATAAAAACAAAGTTAAAAAAATATAGTGAGATAGTTAAAAGAACGCAAAACACAAATATAAATAACAATACTTATGATATTTTGTTTCTTCGTACCTTTTTCGTGTCATACAATGAATATGATAACTGTTATTTAATCCTTTCATGTGACTTGGGCGGTTTTGTAAGTATGTAAACAACTTCACTGTCCGGTATTGAACACATGTCTATGACTCTTCCCATCACGTCATAAATTCCATTATCATTAGGTATATCAACATATAGATATATCTGCACATTTTGGCTTTCTCTTTCTTTCACATACCAGAGATTTGATGTAAGTTTCACTTCTTTTGATTTCTTCTAGTATGAAATCATCTTCTTATCATTTGAGGTACTTGAAAGATTTGTAACCATCTGTAGGTTTTGACCCCGTACAAAAATTACCTGCATATGAATTCTAAAACATAGAAAATAAACAATGTGAGAGCATAACACATAAAACACATATACATAAAGATTTTCCCCTGGATCCCAAAACCAGGACTACTAGCTTGATTTTTCATTATGTTCCTTTCAATGTTACAATACATATTTATACATGCCAAAGCATCCAATACCATGGACCGAAAACCATCGTGTCCAAAACCATGGACCAAAAACCATAGCGTCCAAAAACATGTGCAAAAAATCATGCACAAAACCATAGGTAGGTCTGCCCAACCTAATATAGGGTCCAAAAACAAAATTTTTCGGGGTGCTGCCCTGGACCCCATAGAGTGGGGTTATCTGCACCCCTCAAACCCGCTATGACCCCCCATGCCCCCCGCTATGCAATCGGTGCAACGAAGTGGGGGATCCGCCCCCCTTCTAACCCCTCGGTTAACTATGTGGGCTAGTCGTGGAAATAATATAACACAACCCAACATTCTCCCACTTGTTGTTTTCTTTCCACAAGGGGGCCACAAGAGAGCTTAGTCATTTATCCAGCCCTCCAACATGCACTATTTCTCTACACCAAGGGAACTTCTTAGAGCTCACAGATTTTGTCAATGCATCTGCAGTATTCTTCAAAGTGTCCACCTTTACCAACAACATCTTTTGTCTTTTATCATATCCCTCACAAAGTGATACTGAACATCAATGTGCTTTGTCTTCGAATGATATGCAGGGTTCTTTGCCAAGAAAATTGCACTTTGGCTGTCATAGTCTATCCTTATAGCTCCCTGTATTAACCCCATACTTGAACACAATATTTGCAACCAAACTTCTTCCTTGCTTGCATGAGTGACTGCCATGTATTCTGCCTCTGTAGTTGATAGTGCCACTACAGATTGTTTCTTACTCATCCAACTGACTGCACATCCAAATAGGTTAAACACATATCCACTTGTAGATCTTCTTTGATCCAGATCTCCAGCCCAGTCTGCATCAACAAAGCCACGAATATCCAACACTCTGTCTAATCATGGTCTTCCTTGGTAGCATAAACCATAATCACTAGTTCCACGCAAATACCTGAAAACTCGCTTCACTGTTGTCCAGCACTCCTTCCTTGGTTTTGACATAAACCTGCTTAATACTCTCACTACATGTGTAATATCTGGTCTAGAACATCACATACATCAGGCTATCGATTACACTTGCATATGGAACACGGGACATGTCCTCTTCATCTTCTTGTGTCTTGGGACACTGTTCAGCAGATAACTTTACACCTACAGGAATAGGAATCTCCACTGATTTACTATCTTGCATATTAAACCTCTGCAATATTGTCTCGACATACTTCCTCTGGTTTAACTAGAGCTTCCTCTTCACCCAATCTCTTTTAATTTCCATGCCCAAAATATAGTTTGTAACACCAAGATCTTTCATGTCAAATTTGGAGGACAATTGTGTCTTCAAATGCTGGATAATTTATTTGTCATTTCCAACTAGCAACATATCATTGACATACAAGACCAGATAAATAACACGGTCAGAAATTAATTTTAAATACCCACGGTGATCTTCTTTGCTTTTGGTGAAGCCAAGTCATCGTATAAATGTATCAAATTTCTGATACCACATCCTTGGTGACTGTTTTAACCCATAAAGGGACTTCTTTAATTTGCAAACTAGTTCTTTCTTACCCTTCTTCTCAAAGCCTTCAGGTTGCTTCATGTAGATCTCCTCTTCCAGATCCCCATGAGGAAATGTTGTCTTCACATCCATCTATTCTACCTCAAAATAAAAAGCAACAACAACAGATAAAAGTAATCTAATAGAAGTTACCTTGGCAACAGGAGAAAAAAATATCACCAACATCAATTCTTGACACCTGGGAATAACCTTTTGCTACCAACTGAGCTTTGTATTTCTCCACCTTTCCTTCTGCATTTTCTTCTTCTTGAACACCCATTTGCTGCCAATGGGTTTCCTTCTAGCCGACAACTCCATCATATCCCAAGCCTCATTTTTGTGTAAAGATGCCATTTTATCAACCATGGCCTCTTTCTAGAGTTTGCCATCCTCTGAATCTATTGCTTCCTTCACAGTTCTGGGATCATCATCAATAATATATAAAACAAAATTTGAATAGAAAGAAGATGGAATATACCTTTTGGCTGCCTTCTTTCTCGAACTGATCTTCTCACACCCGGAGTTTGTGGCTCTTCATCTTTTGATTCCTCCTCTGTTGTAGAGTCTGATTCTTCTTCCTTAAGCTCAAACTCTATCTTCTCTGGTTCCTTTGGTTGGAATTCATGTTTAATAACATCTTTTACCTCTTTGAACACCACATCTCGGTTGTACACAACCTTCCTTGTTACTGTGTTCCAAAGATTATAACCCTTTAAACCATCCCTATACCCAATAAAGATGCACTTTTCAGATTTACTATCCAACTTGGTTCGTTTCTCCTTTGGAACATGTACATATACATCACATCCAAATACCCTCAGATGTGAACGAGAGGGTTTCGTACTAGTCCATACCTCTTATGGAGTTTTATCTTCCAACGCTGATGAATATGATATGTTGACCAGGGAACATACTGTCTCCACCGCTTGTGCCCAGAATTCCTATCATAACCCAACACCACTGAGCATGCTTCTTGCCCTTTCCATCAACGTCTTGTTCATTCTTTCTACAACTCCATTTTGCTCAGGTGTGTATGGAGTAGTATTCTACCATGCTATACCACACTTACAGAATTATTCAAATTCCTTAATACAAAACTCTCCACCATTAATTGTCCTCAACACCTTTATTCTCTTCTCTGCCTAATTTTCCACCATAGCCTTAAATTCTTTAAACTCGTCAAAGACTTCAGGTTTATTCTTAAGGAAATATATCCATGTATTCCTTGAGAAGTCATCTATGAATGATACATAGTACACAGACTTACCCAGTGATGGAGCCTTCACAAGTCCAAACACATCACTGTGCACAAGCTCTAATATATGTTTCGCCCTCTTACCACCAGAGGGGAAACTCACCCAATTCTGCTTCCCATATACATAATTTTCATAGAAATCAAAATCCAAAGAGAAATTACTCATACTTTCTACCATACCTTTACCATAAAGTATTCAAAGGCCCTTCTCTCCAATATTTCCAAGCCTTTGATGCCATAGCATGGTCTTCTCTCCAGAGACCAATAGATTTTCTGCTCCACTTTCAGGAACCACAGAACTATTGCACCCATCAATAACAGTGCTACCTTGCAACTTGTATAGATTTCCAATCTGAACTCCTCGCATCAATACCAGTGCTTCCCAAATGATTTTGTAGGTATCAGATTTCTAGCCAATGTAGGAATTTGCAGAACACCTGGAAGTGTTCTAACCCTCCCACTTTACAAATTCAACTTTATTTTTCCGCGACCAATGATTCTAGCCTTCCTATCATCGCCCAAGAAGACATCACCACCATCATATTTCTCATACTCGCAGAACCACTCTCTATGGGGAGTGAAGTGAAAGGATGCACCTGAGTCAATCAACAATGCCTCATGATCTACATGTGTACTTGAAGAAGCCAAGTACACAATCCCCACCTTCATCTGAGGTGGTTTTCACCTCTATAGAAGGAGCATCATCAGATCCCTTTCGTTAGTCAGGAGCTTTAGATTTACAATCCCTTTTATAGTGCCCTTCCTTTCTGCATTTCCAGCACACCACCTTTAAAGGTTTTCATGGAGATTTAGATCTCCCACTCAATGACCTATTTTTGTTTCTATTCTGGGACCATCCTTGTACAAACAAGGAATCACCACTCTGGCTCTCCATATTTTTCCGTCTCATCTCCTCCATTAGCGAGGATGAGATTATTTCATCAAACTACAAGGCAGTTGCATTGCTACCTATTGCAATAACTAGACTATCCCACGAATTTGGTAGAGAACACAACAAACTGATGCACTTATCTTGATCTGAAATTTTAATATCAACAGATAATAACTTACTTACCATAGTATGAAATGCGTTCATATGTTCTGTCACCTAGTCTCCATCTTTCATCCTTAGGTTATACAACTTTTTCCGTAGGAATAGTTTATTCACTAGAGACTTAGATTGGTACAAAGTCCCTAACTTGTCCTACAAAGCTTTCATCGTAGCTCCCCCTAATACATTCAACAATATTGAATCTGAGACACACAATCGTATTGTGCTCTTAGAATTCCGATCCAACTTCTTCTATTCTTTATTAGACACTCCCGTTGGTTTAGTACCTGGATCTACCATGACCCACCGATCTTTATCCACCAACAGATCCTCCATCTTGAGTTTTCATAACTCAAAACTTTGACCATTAAATTTCTCGATCTCTATCTTTCCACTGCTTGCCATCCTCTTTCACCACTAGAATCAATTCCGCAGATCTCCCACTGAACAGGGTCTACCACAGGCCCAAGCAAAACCCTTCAGCAACAAGGGCGTCCCCTTGAAGCCAAAACAACTTTGATACCAAATGCAGGTTTTAACCCCATACAGAAATTACCTGCATACGAATTCTAAAACACAAAAAATAAACAATGTGAGAGCATAACACATAAAACACATATACATAAAGATTTTCCCCTGGATCCCAAAACTGGGACTACCAGTTTGATTTTTCATTATGTTCCTTTCAATGTTACAATACATATTTATACATGCCGAAGCATCCAATACCATGGACCGAAAACCATCACGTCCAAAATCATGTGCGAAAAATCATGCACAAAATCATAGGTAGGTCTGCCCAACCTAATATAGTGTCCAAAAAAAAAAATTTCCATGGCGTTGCTGCAGACCCCATAAAGTGGGGTTACTTGCACCCCTCAAACCCCTGTGACCCCCTCGCTACGCAATCGTTGCAACGAAGGGGGGGCTTCGCCCCCCTTCTAACCCCCTGGTTAACTACGTGGGCTAGTCGTGGAAAGAATATAACACAACCCAACACCATCAGCTCAGGTGGGGTTCATTCACCAATGTTTTTTGAAGATCCACCTTTAAGAGTATTTGGTCCAGAAAGATTCATAGAAATCTTCTATGATGCCATTTTCCTTAAAAAAAGACACATATAAATCAGTAAATGACAAAAACATAGTAACATAAATTAAAAACGAAAATGATAAATGATAATTAATTTTATAAACCATAACAATTTAGAAAAAAAATAAGAAAATTAAAAATACATCACCCTACTGTCGCACCCTGAAAATAGGCCAGCCCCCTAGCCCACCTTGGTTGCCCAACCATTGCCCCCTGCCCAACCTCAATGGCTTGCGGCGTGGCGGGGCGATTCTCAAAATCGCCTAGTCACCTCGTGGGTTGTTGGGTCGTCGGGCTGGGGTAGGGCGGTTACCTGTGGGCTGCCGGGCTGGGGCAAGGGAGACGACAACTTGATGACCAGTGAGGTGACAGGGTGATTGTGAGAATTGCCCCACCACCCCACAAGCCGTCGAGCCACTGGGGTTGGGCAGGGGAGCTGGCGCAGCCCCCTATGCCCCACCCCGGCAGCCCGACCGCCCATGAGGCGTCAGGCAAGCCACCCCACGGGCCATCGGGCCGTTGGGGTAGGGTGGGGGAGCTATAGTTAGCTCACTATGCAAAATAAAATGCAACAAAGGAAATCCTAAGAGGTATGGGGTGACTAGCTAGTGGGCCCAAATCACCCATCTTGTTTCCCTTGCATCAAGTGAATTAGCTCCCGTCGCCCCACCCCGGGCACTGTTGGGCCTCCGGGGTGGGGTGGGGGGAGCTGCCGCTAGATCACCCTAGCCCACCCCAACGGCCTGACGACCCACGCCTGCCACTCCGTGGGCCTTCGGGCCACCGAGGGGAGCTAGCGGCAACTCACTCGCCCCACCTCGATGGCCCAATAGCCCGTGGGGTGGCGGGCAATTCTGAGAATCGCTTGCCACCCCGTGGGCCGTCGGGCTGCCAGGGTGGGGCTGGGGGAGCTAATTCACTTGATGGAAGGGAAACGAGATGGGTGGTTTGGGCCCACCAGCTAGTCACCCCATACCTCTTAGGATTTCCTTTGCTACATTTTATTTTGCATAGTGAGAGTGTGATTTAAGATAGCTCCGCAATTTCATTACATAGCTCTTCTTTTCAGTCATTTGATTTTCGATTTCATTCCATAATTTATTTTCCATTATTCTGGTCATTTGAGTTTAATGATGTATTTTTTCTTTTGGAAAGTATTTCTATGTAGGCCGATATACTCAGTGCAGGAACAGAACATACTTCTGGTGTAGGAACATCATTTTAGTATAGGAACATCGTTCCAGTGCAGGAACGGTATTGCTGTGCAAGAACGATGATTCAGGCCAGGAAGGAAAAATTTTAACAAAGACAAATGCACACTTTCCTTAAACTTGAATATTAAATCATTTCTAGAGAAGCAATATAATGTAGATCTATTTTAAAAGCTTTCAATGGTTTCATTAGATTAATTGGAAAGAAGTTGCATTATGTTTTATTTCATGATTTTCATCTTTGCCGCATAGCAGTAATATTTTAAGAGGTTTCTGCATTCTTTATTTCTTGAATCATCTTCTTTTGAATGGGGCCTGCATTCTCTTGTCCCCTGGACAACTGACGAAGACTTACTGCAGAAGTCAACTCAACCCAGAAGAGGAGCTAGAAGTAGATTCCCGTAGTGTGTTTACTTTAATTTGAAAAGTCTTGTTCTTTTTTCCTTAATGATGCTTCTTTTGAATTTATTGCAAAAGCTTGGTTTCGGTGATTCTCAGAATTTATGAAACCTACTTGGAATATGTTGTATATTTCAATCCTTTGGCTAGAATACTCCAATATTAACTCCAGCTACCAAAATTAGAACCTGCACAACCAGACAACACAATCCAAGAAACTACGAGATCCATGTAGCATCATCTTTATATTTTATTCAACATATCAACACGGTATTGAAATACATGAAATAACATCACATATAGTAAAACAAAGAACTCTTTGTATTAATATAAATGGAGTGAGTTACAACCATAAATAGGTGTTGATCTTGTAGAAGATCTCCTCCAAGTTGTTGGCTTGTCCTTCCTTTGTCATAATGTGCACCTCCAATCACCCTAAATGCATGAAAAGATAACTCTCACAACATCATCATAAGGGTAGAATCACTCTCCAAAATCCAACCCCTTTCATATAGAAGGTTGTAAATACATAAAGTGAGGTAAGTTGGGAGTTCTTATCCTTTTACCAATCTTAGGATTTAGATCCACCCTTTATGGGATGATAAGATCTAAAGATAAGGGATGGAAACTCCAAGGTAGGATAGGATAGGATTCAAATGTTTTATCTTTAAGATAAATGGTTACAATAGATCTTGCAAGCTTCTGTAAATGGGTCTGTGTTTTGCAACAATCGATGCTAAGTCATGAAGTATTCGCCAAAATAGTCATAGGAAGAACACGCTGTTAACAAACTTTGTAATTTATAGAAGGCAGTTTTCTAGAATTTTGGAAAAATAGGTATTTTTAACAAACTGTCTCGAAATAACTCTTCTTATATCCTTAACCATCACTAGTTTTGGAAAATGACTTGCATATTACTCTAAGTAGGTTTCATAAATTCTCATAATCGCCCTGCCACCTCGCGGGCCATCGGGGTGGGGCGAGGAGGGTGGTTGGGGGGCTGCGGCAGCTCACGCCACCCCACCCTGGAGGCCCAATAGCCCACGGGGCGGCGGGTGATTCTCAGAATTGCCCGCTACCTCATGGGTCGACGGGCCATCGGGGGGGTGGGGTTGGGGGGCTGTGGCAACTCACCCCCCCTCACCCGGAGGCCCAATAGCCCACGGGGTGGTGGGCGATTCTTAGAATCGCCAGCTACATCATGGGCCGACGGGCCATCAGGGTGGGGCTGAGGGAGCTGCCGCTAGCTCCACCTGCCCCACCCCGGTGGCCGCGAGCGGTTCTTAGAATTGCCTACCACCTCATGAGCCGTCGGGCTGTCGGGGTGGGGCGGGGGGGGGTGCCACCAGCTCCCCCGCCCCACCCCGTGATCGAGGTCCGGTGTGACAAAGGACCCTTCCAAGACCTTTTACTTTCGTGATGTGTTAAATTGCATTTTTAAAATAACATAAATGAATACATCTACATGTTGTAAGGAAGAGGAACATGTCAATCGTCAGCACATGAAAACATAAGACGTTGATAATGGAGTTCGTCTAGGAGGGACTACGTCTCCAAGCCCCAGTGTCAAGATGGTGTAGGCCGCTGCATTAAGTGCTGTCAATAGTGATGATGTACATAGAGGTGATGTCGTTATCATACAAGGAAAATTCCCTCACGCAGGAGTGGCTCCATGAGATGTTCCACTACAAGAACTCTCAGTCAAAAGTCTCCTATCAATATGACACAAACTCATGCATGATGAGCATCCCGCCAACATGGCATAAAAGGGATCTCAATGCAAACATGCATGACGACAACATGAGTATCCCATCAACATACAACAAAGGGATCTCAAAACATAACATGACAAATCATGAAAACAAGTACATCACATAGACAATTTCGCGTCACGTCAAGCAGGAATCATGAAAACAAGTAATAAACAAGATCCCTCATCTACATCAAACAAGGATATGTGTAGCATAATGCATAACAAAAGAAGTACATAAACACACTACATATACCTCACAACCAAGGACCATCTGAAGAAGCGGATGTCAAACCGCTAAAGTTGTTCGTGCCATCAATCTCATGACATTTCTCGCATGGAAATGGCTGCTCGCACTTGAATGCTAGCACCTGCATTTCAATAAGAAAAGTGGCTAAACAATAAAATGAGAAAATGAAAAATTCGAACACACCATCAGATTTTTTGCGTCGAATAGTGCAAAATCAACTGTCCAATTTTTGAATTCTGAGAAATTAAGAGTCTGGGGCTCAAGGAATCTTTTAGATTCCCCTAGATTCCTCAAATATTCTACTCCATGGGTGGACTAGAAATCTATAACTCAAAAGGAGAATCTGACATTGCCATCGCGATCCCTATAGAAAACCATGAAAAATGACTGTAAATATGACTATATTCCGACATCGAGAAAAATTACCTCCTCGGGAAAATTTCAAGAATGATGGTTCCAATCCCTGTGTCTGCAACAGTCATGGTTCCACTAGCATACTAAAAAATGACTGAAAATGCAGAACTTTGATGCAGAAATGGACAATGCCATTGTGTTCATGGTGTCGAGAAGTGCTGAAACCATATAAAATTTGTCAAAATCTGACAAAGTGAAAATTCAGACCTTTTGCAAAATTCTGCCTTGAATTCTGTTCACTACCTCCTCTGCCTAAGCGCACTGAAAACTACGTTTTAAATAAAAAATGGGTGGTGGATTCTTCAAGGAAATGGTTATAGTGCAGTTGGTGGAAGGTCTAGTTAATATGGAGGAGGTCGGGGAGTCAAACCTCGCCTCCTCCTTTTACCAATAACAAATTCCCTTTTTAAAATTTCATAAACCAATTTTTTTTTTTTAACTTAAGGTTTGGTTGGTTCGGGCCCACCTTGGGCAGCCCACCCATCGTACCCACCTCCGTTTGTTGTGGGTTGGGTCCATGCCCTAAGGACTGGTCCACCCTACTCCCTCGTTAATTGAGCCATGGTTTCCGTGGATGAAGGTTGTGGTGGTTCCATGGGAGCGAGGAGCTTCGTGGTGTGAGGTGAGGGACCCATGGGAGGGGCTGGGGGTCTTGGCCCATCCCTCCAATTATTTTATTTCAATTTTGTTGTGTGGATTCGGTTGGGGTGGCGGTGTTGGTGGCCCGCCACCCCCTTTTTTTAATATTTTTTTGTTTAGATAAAACCAAATGTTCATTTCTAAAAATTTCGGTTTTGGACCGAAGGAGTCATTTTAACGAGGCCACAATTTTTCCCGAAATATGGCTAGAGCTGGCTAGATTCCGTCCGACAGAAAAATGAAAAATTGTGCCTTCATTAATCATGTGCAGTCATAAAAAAGTCAACCCAAATTTTACTGCCTCTATCTCCTTCATCCGGACTCAGATTGACGAACCGTTCACACCACCGTGATCAGGATGATGAGATCTACGCTTTGGTCCTGGTTCGAGCATAATCCAAACACTTTGATTTTTTGACCTTTCCTGAGTCCTCTTTGTCCTATGTGTGTCTTTGGAGCCACCTGGATCAATCCTCCCCACTGAGGAGCTTCTGGTCCTCCAAAAGCAAGAAAAATAATTTGCAACTTCTCTGTACCTTGTCTACATCACAAGCGTCCTAAAAAGGTCTTGCTTCCATCTCCTTCACCTTTGTTCTTCGGAGCCTTAAGCGATGAGCCGACACCTACAACCTCTGAAACATGTAGTACATTGTTTTTCAAATTACATGCTCGAATTTCATGACCAACTAATAAACCAAATGTCCCACACTTTCCACAAGTTTAGAACACATACTCGGTGTTCAAGTTTACATCAAGATGGACGCAAGACCCCAGCTATGACAACAAGGCAAACATATCATTGTTGCTCCAACAAGTGATGGAAACACATCATCACTGCAACACATGATTTACAACAATAAGGCTAAACACTATTGTCTCTTTGACAAATGATGGAAACACAACATCACTTTCATAGTTCAACATGTGACACAAAATAAGACTAGACATCATTGTTGTGGAACGAGTGATGGAAAACACATCATCACCTTTACATTTTAAAATGCAACAAATGATTTACAAAAGCATGACCATGATAAGACAACATATTTAGAAACCATTTTTCACTTATCAAGGTGAATGGGTCACCTCCTTGTGGCGCATTCGATGGCCGAACAATTGCTTCATCTGGTTCATGCACCAACACTTTGTCTTTAAGATGTTGCTTTGGATGGAGCCTCCAACAAGTGGGTCTTCGATGGCCACTTGTGTCACAATGAATGCTATAGGTTTTCTTCATCCATATTTGTTTAACCTGTTTCTTTACCTGCTGTTGTGAGGGTCTTTCACGCCTCATCCTTTTGTGTGCTGCCATTCTTTTCCAACACTAAGAAAAAGCATGGTTATGTAATCCACAAAAGGTGCATGTTTTTCAACTCCATGTCTTACGTTTATCATTAACAACATGATCATAATTGAAATTAACATTCAAATGTCGAGAGTGGTTATACCTTTCCTTGTCATCTCTGGTGTAAGCATGGCGATAAGAGCTTGCCTCAGCTCTTTCCCTGCAATGGAAACTACCATGGGATGATGGAATTGGGTTCCCATCATTCTCTTTCCTCGACAATTTTGACGATGTCTCGGAAGCATACGATACCTTTGAGCATTCTCCTTTGGTGTATCTCGAGCTTGAAAATTGAGGTCTTTGCCCAACCTCCAATGGTTGAGTTATGCCTTGGTTATTAACACCAAGTTCTTTTTCCTCTTCGTGCCTCATCTTAGTAAGGAGCCTCATGTTTGTCCTTGTAATTGGGATCTTCACATCTCCAACATAAATCATACTGTGATGATGAAATTGAAAGGAAATCAACATCTTTTACCTCCTCTGTCGATTTGGAAAGAACTGATGAGGGCTTCTCATCATCCATTGTTGGTGGTTCGCTAACTGTCATGGCGCATTCCCCAACTTCCTTTCTGACATACCCAAGTCATGTTCAACACTGTAATTCCTCTACTTTGATGGGGTTGACAATGCCTTGGCCATTGACGCCCAAACCTTTTCCTTCATACCCCTTTTTCTTCAACAGTTTGGAGCCAATTCCTGTGGTGTTTTTCAAAAACAACGAAATAATCATCAGGAAATATACATGAATTTGGAGAACTACTTTTTACCTCACATGGGTCATGCTGCAACTTTTCCAAGGCCTTGTCCTTTTCTTGCAGTTGTCGTAGCAAAATTTGTTTTTCCTCTCTCTTCTTGTAGGCACATCTTCAATTCAGCGTTCTTTGTTTAAAGATTCTTTTTGTTTTTCTTTAGCTCTTCCAGGGCCTCTTTCGTGGCTTGCAACTAAAGATGCAATCACTCCTTTTCCTCTCTCTCTTTTTGTAGAGTTTCATACATTATTTCCACCGTTTTGGAAATTTTGAGCATGGTCTCGTACATTGCTTTTTCATCCCCTATCGCTACATGTTCCATTGTTCACACTTTCAATTCACATCAATGCAAAGACTGCTCTGATACCACTTGATCCAGGTTTGGGTGTGACAAAGGACCCTTCCAAGACCTTTTACTTTCATGATGTGTTAAATTGCATTTTTAAAAGAACATAAATGAATACATATGCATACTGTAAAGAAGAGGAACATGACAATCGTCAACACATGAAAACATAAGACATTGATAATAGATTTCATCCAGGAGGGACCACGTCTCACGGCCTTAGTGTCAAGATGGTGTAGGATGCTGCATTAAGTGTTGTCAATAGTGATGATGTACATAGAGGTGATGTCGTTATCATACAAGGAAAATTCCCTCATGCAGGAGTGGCTCCAGGAGATGTTCCACTACAGGAACTCCCAGTCAAAAGTCTCCTATCAGTATGACACAAACTCATGCATGATGAGCATCCCGCCAGCATGGCATAAAAGGAATCTCAATGCAAACATGCATGATGACAACATGAGTATCCCATCAACATACAACAAAGGTATCTCAAAACATAACATGACAAATCATGACAACAAGTACATCAGATAGACGATTTCGCATCATATCAAGCAGGGATCATGAAAACAACTAATAAACAAGATCCCTCATCAACATTAAATAGCGATCTGTTCAGCATAATGTACAGCAAAAGAAGTACATGAACACACTGCATATACCTCACAACCAATGGTCATTTGAAGAAGCGGATGTCAAGTTGCTGAAGTTGTTCATGCCATCAATCTCACGACATCAATCACATGGAAATGGTTGCTCACACATGAATGCTGACACTTGCATTCCACTTAGAAATGTGGCTGAAGAATAAAATGAGTAAATGAAAAATCTGAATGCACCATCAAATTTGTGGCGTCGAATAATACAAAATTGACTGTCCAATTTTTGAATTATGAGAAATTGGGAGTCTGGGGCTCAAGAAATCTTTTAGATTCCCCCTAGATTCCTCAAAGATTCTGCTACATGGGTGGACTGGAAATATGCAACTCAAAAGGCGAATCTGACCTCACCATTGCTATCCCTATGGAAAACCATGAAAAATGATTGTAAACTTGACTATATTTTGACATGGAGAAAAATTACCTCCTCAGGAAAATTTCAAGGACATGGTTCTGCTCCCTGTTTTCGTAGCAGTGATGGTTCCACCTGCATACTGAAAAATGACTAGAAAGTGTAGAACTTTGATGGAGAAACTAACGGTACCATTATGTTCGTGGTGTCGAGAAGCGCTAAAACCATATAAAATTTGTCAAAATCTGACAAAGTGAAAATTCAACCCTCCTGCAAAATTCTGCCTCGAACTCCGTGCACTGCCTCCTCTGCTTGAAAACTGCATTTTAAATAACAACTGGGTGGTTGGCTCTTCAAGGAAATGGTTATAGTGTAGTTGGTGGAAGGTCCAGTTAATATGGAGGAGGTTGGGTGGTCAAACCCCTCCTCCTCCTTTTACATATAACAAATTCCCTTTTTAAAATTTCATAAACCAAAAAAAATTTAACTTAAGGTTTGGTTGGGTTGGGCCCACCTTGGGTGGCTTGCCCACCATACCCACCTCTATTTGTCATGGGTTGGGTCCATGCCCCAAGTGCCGGCCCACCCAACTCCCTTGCTAACTGAGCCATGGTTTCTGCGGATGAAGGTTGTTGTGGTTCTGTGGGAGTGGGGAGTTCCGTGGTGTGAGGTGAGGGATCCATGGGAGGGGTCGGGGGTCGTGGCCTGCCCCTCCAATTATTTTATTTTAATTCTGTTGTGTGGATTCGGTTGGGGTGGTGGCGTTGGTGGCTCGCCAACCCCCTTTTTGTAATATTTTTTGTTTAGATAAAACCAAATGTTCATTTATGAAAATTTCGGTTTTGGACCAAAGGAGTCATTTTAACGAGGTCACGATTTATCCTGGAATATGGCCAAAGTTGGCCAGATTCCGTCTGCCAAAAAAATGCCAAATTGCACCTTCATTAATCCTGCCTAGTCATAAAAAAGTCAACCCAACTTTGGCTGCCTCTATCTCCTTCATCTGGACTCAGATTGACAAACCGTTCACACCACCATGATCAGGACGAGGAGATCTACGGTTTGGTCCTAGTTTGAGCATAATCCAAACACTTTGATTTTTTTACCATTCCTGAGTCCTCTTTGTCCTGTGTGTGTCTCTAGAGGCATCTAGATCACCCCAACGGCCTGCGGGGCGGTGAGAGATTCTCAATATCGCCCGCCACCCCGTGGGCCATCGGGCCGCTGGGCTAGGGTGGGGGAGCTGCTGGCGTCGTGCCGCCGGTGGGGTGGGTGGAGCTAGTGGCAGCTCCACCCGAGAATTGCCCCACCACCCTACGGGTCGTCGGGCCGTTAGGATGGGGCAGAGAGCTGGGTAGCCATCCCCACTGCCCCTAATCTATGAGACTATTTGGCCACCTTGAGCATTACTAGGCCCACCATGCCCACTGTGGACATAGTGGGTAAATTTGCTCCCCAAAAAGTTTTATTAAAAAAAAAAACTTCATTAAACTTATTTAATTTTAAAATTTGAAAAGCAAAAAAAATTAAATAACCTTTCAAATGCGAGAATCCTCCGTTGATTATGTTGTTGATAGCAATTTAGCTGCTCCACAAATTTACTCCAAGTCTTTTAACAAAACTCGGAAATCCTTGATGTGATGTGAGTAATAGTGATAATGAAATTTATTATATAGGTGAAATTATGAAGATGTTTTATTATACGGTTAATGTGTGATTAATTTGTTTAAAAAAAAAATTAACATGCTAATTTTGTTATGGCGATATAGGAAAATATGATAAAGCAAATATTATGGAATTGTTTTACAGCGCAGTGAATGTGGGATTAATTTGTTTTAGAAGGTATTATAAAAATTAAAAAATAAATTCAATTGTTTAGTAAATATTATATAGTTTAACTATTA
>APFE031531313.1:75535-86554 GCA_000404065.3 Pinus taeda
ATGATTGAAAAATCCCAATTTTTTTTGTATCTAGAATGTTATGGTTGAAAACATGTTGAATTTATACTTAGGAAAGAAAAATGTTATTCTACTAGAAACATTAGTGTGTTTTTTCCTCATAAACAACTATTATTTTGCACATAAAAATTTGGTTTTACTAGCATTTTTAAGAAATTTTGAAAATTGATCCTAAAAAAAACCATCGTTCTAGTATTAACACTTTTTCATTTTCAGGGTGTTTTTTTGCATGAAAATTTCATTTTCACTGCCATTTTTAAAACGTGTTCAATATTGACCCTAAAAAAAAACCATCGTTCTAGTATACACACTTTTCGTTTTTAGCATTGTTTTTTTATGGTTTTTCGGGGTTTTTTGGCAAGAGTTCCCATTTTGAGTTTATAGTTCCTGTTTCAAAAATTAATTTGTTTCAACCCTAAAAAAGAAAAAATAGTGAAATAAATAGTGACAAAAAGAAAATCCAGATCGTCCATTGTACATACTTGTCATAGGTGGTGCAGGCATTGGAAAAACATTTAGTATTATAACATTATTCCAATCTCTAATTGCATGTACACCAACATATTGGAATATGGCCTAGCTTAGCTAAAAGGAATTGTAACAACATATATAGGGAAGAAAGCGTTCAATTGGGGTGGTATAACGTTGCATTCTACATTTTATTTACCATTTAATAAATCAGAATATCTTTTACTTAATGGTGAAAAGTTAGACAGATCGAAAATGTGAAAAACTTCATGTTATGCTTATTGATGACACACCTTTGATAGGTGCAACATTATTATACCAATTTTAAAAACATTTATGGGAAATAAAGCATACTCCATAGGATTATTTTGGAAATATTGATGTATAATTTTCAGGTGACTTATGCCAAGCACAACCGATCAAATATTCTCTAATTTTTCAGTAACCAATTTTAGCAAAGGGAAAAAACAACATACAATTACTAGAAGGAAAAAAATAAAATGCTATGAATTACATACCATATTGCATAAAAAAGACAACAAATTTGTTGAAATCCTTAACAGAATGCGATTGAATCAACAATCTGATGAAGACATAGTATATAAACGATAAGTGCTATAAACCTACCCCACTAGATCCATGGTTTCCATATCTATTTCATAGGAAAAAGGATGTACACAAGAATAGCAAGAAAATGTTGTTACATGTAAAGGAAGAGCTAATAATTCTTGATGCGATTGACGAGTATGACAGTAAGGAAATAGGTTATGTAGCATATGAGAAAACAATGAGATTACTATCAAGAATCCTCATCAAATGAAATGTTATCATTGAGCTATATGTAGGAAACTATAATCTAGAAGATGACCTTATTAATGGTGTGGATGGAATATGAAAAGTATACAAAAAATAGGAAAAATGTTGATGTATTATGGATAGATTTTGTAAATACCTAGTTTGGTAAACTACAAAGAAACAAGTATCATGAACTATATGACGAAAACATTTCATCAAATTGGACTCCAATATTATGTGTTGCAAAATCATTGACATGTCATAGCAAGAGCTTTAAAACTATAGTGCGGAAAAGATTTCTAATACAGTTAGATTGTGCTAGAATAATTCATCAATCACAAGGTTTAACGTTGACAGTACTTGTATTTGATCTGAGTGGTATATCAATGCATGGAATAATTTACACAACATTCTCACATGTTAGAACCATGATATTATTGTATCTTCTTCATAAAATAACACAAAAGAACTTTTGCGTGAATAAGAAAATATTAGAAGAAACGAAACGCTTAAGAACTAAAGCATCATGGAAATCATAATATATACACAATCCAATAACAAATGAAAATAATTTAACAATTAAAAGTTTGAATACATGAGTTCTACATGCTCATGTCAATGACATTATGTGTGATGAAGATCTAATGAATGCTATGATTCTTTGTATCCAGGAAACCCATCTAAACTTTTCGTCCTCAAATAATGAATTTTGCAAATTTGATTTCAACATATCAAAGTGTCTTCATGGATTACTTACTTGCAAATAAGAAAACATAGAAATCATATAAACGAAAAATGTTTGCAATAACATAATTGAACTTGTTTTGTCAAAATTATATTTCCAATGTCAAATATGCATAACAATGTATATGTTGTGCCACTTGTATCTGTTTAAGAAATCATTGAAGGAACAACAATAGAAAAGGAATGATTCATGCCTAGTGATTACATTTTTATACTTACTGGATATTTTAATATTGACATCAATTCAAATAAAAAACAAAGTAAATAGTTATTAGAGTACATGTTCTCTTAACTATTACAAGAAGTAACACAAAATTTTATTTCTAGGAATAAGGCAATTATTGATCACATTTCGACAAATTTTCCTATTCAACAATGTCATGTTCATATTTCACATTCATACTAGAGTAGTCATGATAATATTCATGCTTGGCTACACTTTCTGTGATTTTAATCTTGCATAAGATATGCATTTTTTTTCAAGCAGTAAAATTCCTTGGCAATTATAAGTGTAATACAACATGTTTTTGTAAATAATACCTATTTCATATACGCTGACATAGTACATTTGTTCGTTCATTCTCATGTGGAGTCCAAAATGGAAAAGTAATTAGTTTAAGTGTTACAAGGTGATAAGGAATGTAGATTGCATGAATCATATCTATTTTTGAGGTATGAGTATTCTTATTTTTTTTTTTTAATGTTTGATAGTTCAAATTTATTAATTATATTAGGGTGAATGCATGAATGTGGGTTACACTTTTGGGCCAATGTGGTGATGGAATTTCAAAATTTTACACTTATATCGAATTGAATCCCTCAAAATTCATATAAGCATTGCGAATTTTTATTTGGAGGAAAAAAATAAATTGTGGAGAATTATGTTGTTGTCCTAATGATAATTTTTAAAAAACTTTTTAATGTCGTATAATATGTCAATTTTCCATTAAATGAAATGCTTTTCCATACAAATTTTCACACGTCTTAAGATGTATGTATGTGTTCATTTAGCACAACTTATTTTAAAATGTGTCATATATATATATATATTATAAATTATAATAATATATATATATAATATATAATATAATATATATATATATATATATATATATATAATATATATATATCTATGTATGTATGTATAGTTAGAGGCATGTATAACCTTAATAAAGTCTTAAATCAATACCTCCTACGAGTCCTACCACTTTAGGTTCACATATGCATCAAAGTGCATATGCACAGGCTTCTCAAACTCGACCTAAGACAAAATCACACAAAGCTTTAGAGAGAAATAGAGCTCAGATACAAAGACTCAAATGCCAAAATGGCGATACATTTCCCTTATTTATAGGATTTCAAGAGAGATTCAAGCATCTTTTCAAAATGTAACATATTTACATAAAGTATACAAGCTATAGATCTCAAATCTAAAAAATTTCGTAGATTCTCTAAAATGCGGGTCAAGTCCCACAAAAAATCAGAGAAGTGCTTTGAGTTTCAGATATTCGTTTGGAAATTTAACCTAAGATTTTACTTTGGAGGACAGACCACTCCACTTAGTCATTTAAACTGTCCTAAAAATCTCTCCTAAGATTTACATAATGGAGATTTTGGCGGAATCCCACGGTACTAGTCACACTCAATGTCAGGCGACTAGACATGAATACAAACCACAATGCTTCCTTACAAATATTCTTTCAGTCACTTGGATATCCATAATTATCATGGTCACTTGAGTAATATAGATACAATCGCGGGCTTGGTGACAAATGGGCTTCTACATGAGGTGGCATGATATTAGAGCATGAAAATAAAGGAGACCCATACATGCTAGGTACCCTCTCATCTCCAGGATTACAAATCAATCCAAAGAATTGAGATATTTCCTTGTAGATGGGTTTCTTTGGTGGCTGAATAGTATGTAATTTAAGTGTGCTGACCAAATGTTCTATCTGCAAGCAAAACTAAGCCTCGGATTTTGCTGTTGCTTTGATATATTCTTGAAGATAAGAAATAATGTCATGTTTCCTAATGGTCCAGAATATTCCTTCCCTCGGGCGCGAGTCATGTAGCAATATTTTGAACCAGGGTGACCAATGATTGTAGGGGTTACACATAGAGCTACATTTGAACATCAACCAAACTCTTGTGGCATAGTCGGTGTCCATCATGATATTACAATAGTCTACATACTCAACCATGGACCATACAAACAAATATATATTTGTCCTACAAAAGGTGCAAATTTAATGTCTCCTTGAAATATTTTGGATGACTCTATAAAATACATAATATTACTTACATTACCATGGCTACCATTAACCCATTTCTTAAGAATGTATATATGTTGGACTCTCCTTTACCCTATCTATGAGACATTGAAAAAAAAATGACATATCACAATATTTACATATTAAAACCCAATAAAAACCCTCTGGAGCAGGGGGAAGTGTTGATGAAGTTGAAGTTGATGAACAACTAAACATCTTGATTTCTTTCAGAGTTGCTTCTCTTGTAAGAAAATATGCTAAACAATTATCTTTTCCCTTTTTATATTCAATCTCAAATTCAAATCCATGCAGCCATAGGCTCCATCTTAGTATCCTATTGTTGCCTTGTTCTAATTGTTTCTAAGCATTCCAACCATATGTTTGATGTCTATTATTACAATGAACCTTATTGGCTTCAGGAACAACCTAAATCTTTTGATTCCATTTTTGACAACAAGGATTTCTTTATGAGAAGATGGATACTTGAGTTCAGTGTCATTAAAACATCCTGATGCATATGAGAAAACTTCTTCCCCTTTCACATGCTTTTTCATCAAAACTCTTGCCCATACTTCATTGGATGCATCTGCTTCTAAAATATAGGGAAATTCATGTCTTGGAAGAACTAGGATTGGCAGATTTTGGACCTTTTGTTTAATAATTTGAACTGCGGTCATCATAGAAGGGGTCCATTCTATTCCTCTGAGCCTCTTCTATATGACCTTGAAATGTTTAGCTTGATTACCAAAAAATTGCCTAATGCAATGGAGGCTTCCCAAGAACCTCTCCAATTGTATGTGGTCATAAATGGCATTTGGAAATTTTGTTAAATCTCTCAACGCATGTTCTTGTAATTAGACGTTTCCTTGGAATAAGTTTACTTCGAAATATTCAATTCTATTTTTTTCAAATCAAGCTTAGGATTGCTGAGGACTAACCCATGCTTAAAAATCATGTGGTGAACTATCTCCAAGTGCTTTCTATGTTCTTTTAAGTCAAAAGAATAGATTAGTAAGTCATTAATATAAAAAATAACAAATTTTAAATCTCCAAAAATATCTTCCATTCTTTTCAAGAATTCAGAAGGTGCATTCTTCAATCCAAAGGGCATTACTCACCATTAGAACTGCCCATGTGGTACCACAAAACCAATATTTTATTTGTCAGATGGTTTGATCCCTATCCACTAGAAATTGTTCTTAAGGTCAAATTTGCTAAACACGTTATTATTACTACTTTTATGAAATAAAGCTTCTTTATATGGTAGAGGATACCCAATAGGAAACAAAGCATCATTTACTGTTCTATATTTAAACACCATCCAAGGTTTACCTCTCTTTTGTTCTAAATGCTTTTTGACATAGAATGATGGGCAAGCCCAAGGGTTTATTCTTGGTTCCATCAACTTTCTTTTTAATAGTTCAACAATATCCTTTTTATAGAGTTCAATCTCTAGTGGGGACATCTGGTTTGTCTATGATTTCTAAGGTGTTCTAAAGTAATTTTCATTGTATGGAATATGCACAAAGTATTGTTCCCTTCTCCAAAATGCATTGGGTGCATCTACTGTACATTCTGCTTTAATTTTCTCTTTTATTCCTCTGATGTATTCTGGCACTTGGATCTCAGCATTTTTGATTACTTTGTTGATATTTGCTAGCTTGTCAAGAGAACATTCAACTATATATGGGATAAGGTCTACAATTCTATTTACATAGCTAGAATTGCTTGAAATTTTTACATTTCTTCCTTGGATGTTAAGGCCAATATGGTTTGATTCTACAACAAGAGGAAGATATATCCTTAAAAAATCTTGTCCCAACAAAATATCATTACCTGTATCAAAACTGTACAAATTTACAGAAGTAGGAATTCCATTACGAATAATCAAGAAATCAAGAGCCATAGCTCCGATAGTCATTAACATCTTATTTACAACGCTGAACTGCAAGTTTGAAGGTTCTAATAATATTCAATAATGGAACTATGTTTTGCACATGAATTCATAACTCTTGTGTCTATTTGTGCATCCAGAGAATATTGTTTATAACCACTGACTTTGAAATCTACTGTAATAACAATCCTATCTTCAAATCCCTTCATATGGAGAATAAATGTACTTGGTTATGGCTGGTGAACTTTTGGTATGCATTGGAATGCTTGTTGTTCCCAATTATGATATTCTTCTTCTTTGAGCACATCTTCAAATTCTTCTACCATCATTGAATCTTTTAGTTCTAAAAGTTGTTTTTGTTTTTCGGCCAATTCCTTTTGGTCAACTCTCATACTGGTTATAATTTCTTTAACCAGACCTCTTTTTTATTCAATGGTGGTTTCTAGATGCATTATTTCTCCTTGCAGTTTACTAGCTTAGTCCACTTCTTCTTCTTTTGAGAGATTCTCAATGATGGGAGTAGCTTTCTTATACCCATAGGATTTTCTCTGATGAAGAAAGCTTACTTCTTCTATGTTTATAGTAGATCTATGGGGACACTTCTTCTTTCGTGCAATGTTAGATGAGGGTGCAATGCAAATATGTGTAGAAGTGGTAGGTGTGTCACTCGGATAGTAGGCGTCAAGATTCACCACACTTGGTTGTGTTATTTTGGCATGTTGATGCTGGAGGGTTGAGAGATGTTCTGTGAGATGGTGATGGATGGAGAAATATCTTGGTGTGAGGGGAGAAATATGATATTGTATGGATGTAATTTCAGAGTGGAGGTCTACGAGGTTTTCCAAATGAAACATCTTGACATAAAAAATAAAGTCAAGATACGAGGAGGATTCAAATCAAGATGAGTCTTCAGGATGTGGATATGGAGGTTTTGACTCATCTGAATCTATGACTGAAAATTATTCTTCATTTTGTGGGGGTTGATCTACTTTCTCCCATTGAGACAGATCATAAATATTAGAAAAAATGTCAAACGATTTATTTTGGAAATGAGTTTTACCCTTCGCTTCTTGTAGATGAAACAAGTTCCCGATTGTTCTCTTTGGGAACCTTCTTGCATTTTCTTGAAATATCCTTTTCTTGGTCTATGAAACCTTTGTCTACTCGGGTGAAACCTTATGTGCTAGATTTTCTTCGTACATATTCAACATTGGCAATCACTTCCACATTATCCTTTGCTAACATTCTTCTTTTTGCTTTTGCAGCCAAAATGATAGGTTTCGACATAGATATCACAAACACTTGAATTGAAACCGAGTTTTTTCTTTACTGATTTGACTGTCTTCTTTCGGAAGCATTCTTTCTACAAAGTAAGTACAATTTTTTCATGGAGACTTGCAAGATAAATATTATCAATATCTATATTTCCAGCTTCAAATATAGCCCTGACAAGGTGTGGGATTCTGCCACGCATTACAAACAAATATTTTCTCAAATAAGATGTATTTTGTGGGTCTCTTGCCTTATAAAGAAGATCTTGCATTGTGTAGAAGAAATCAATTTTTTTTTTATATCACAATGTCTTTGGCTCATGAACACATCTGTATAATGATGTCCATCAACCTCAATTTTTCCATAAAACACATGGAGAACAACCTTGAAAAGTTCAGTGACTGGCTTATCACTATTCATAATATTGAGCTTGTGATATTCATGAATTTTAGACCACCATATCTCTAAGTTACTTTGGAAACCCCAAGTTATCCATAAATCTAATTCTAACCATGAGACTATGTTTCTGTGAATGGAGTTTTGAGTGTTTTCCCATGGAATCCAAGTATGGATTTCCAGAGGATTTCATTTTTAGATTTGCAGTTCATATTTGTCATTGGAGCTTGATCTATGTTAGGTTGACTAAATCCCTACTCTTAGTCATGATAACATAGATCAAGCTCCAATGACAAAAATGAACTACAAATCTAGAAATGAAATCCTCATGGTAATCCATACTTGGAGTCCATGGGCAAACACTCAAAATTCCATGCACAGAAACAGAGTCTAATGGTTAGAATTAGCTGTAAGGATAACTTGGGGTTTCCAAGGTAACTTAAAATTATGGTGGTCTAGAATGCATGAATATGACAAGCTCAATATTATGAATAGTGAAAAGCCAGTTGCTGAACTTGTCAAGGTAGTCCTCCACGTGTTTTATGGAGAAATTGAGGTTGATGGCCATCATTATCTAGATGTGTTCATGAGCCAAAGACTTTGTGATATAAAATAACTTCCTGATTTCTTTTGCACAATGCAGGATCTTCTTTATAAGGCAAGAGACCCACAAAATACATCTTATTTGAGAAAATATTTGTCTGCAATGGCTGGTAGAATCCCAGACCTTGTCAGGGCTAGATTTGAAGTTGAAAATATAAATATTGAAAATATTTCTCTTGTAGGTCTCCATGAAAAAATTGTATTCTCTGCAGAAAGAATTCCTCTGAAAGACGACAACCAAATCAGTAAAGAAACAACTTGGTTTCAATGCAATAGTTTGTGATATCTATGTTGGAACCTATCATTTTGGTTGTAAAAGAAAGAAGAACTCTAGCAAAGGACAATGTGGAAGTGATTTCCAATGTCAAAAATATACGAAGAAAAGCCATCCCATAAGGTTTTACCCTAGGAGACAAAGGTTTCATAGACTGAGAAAAGGATATTTCAAGAAAAGGAAAGAAGGTGCCCAAAGCTCAAAATCGGTAACTTGTTTCATCTGCAAGAAGCCTGAACATTGGGCAAGAAAATGTACTTTGAAGGGTAAAACTCATTTCCAAAATAAATTGTTTGACATTTTTTCTAATATTTATGATCCAATTGAATGGGAGAAAGTAGATCATCCCCCACAAGATGAAGGATATTTTTTAGTCAGAGATGCAAATGATTCAAATCCTCCATCTCCACATCCTGAAGACTCATCTTTCTCTAAATCCACCTCATATATTGAATTCATTTATGATGTCAAGATGTTTCATTTGGAAAACCCTGCAGACCTCCGTTCTGAAATTTCATCCATACAATCTCATATTTATCCCCTCACACTAGGCGATTTTGTCATCTAATACCATCTCATAGAACGTCTCTTAACCTTCCAACATCAACTTGCCAAAATCATGCAGCCAAGTGTGGTGATTCTTAGCGCCTCCTATCCAAGTGACGCACCTACCACGTCTGCAATATTTCCATTACACCCTCATCTAACATTGAAATCAAGAAAAAGTGTCCCCACAGATATACTATAAGCAGAGAAGAAGTAATATTTCTTCATCAGAGAAAATCCTATGGGTATAAGAAAGCTACTCCCATCATTGAGAATCTCTCAGACGAAGAAGAAGAAGCAGAAAAAGCTAGTAAACTGCAAGGAGAAACAATGCATCTAGAAACTATCATTGAAGAAATAAGAGGTCTGAATAAAGAAATTCTAACCAATATGAGAGTTGACCAAAATGAATTGGCCGAAAAATAGAAACAACTTGCAGAACTAAAAGATTCAATGATCATAGAATAATTTGAAGATGTGCTCAAAGAAGAAGAATATCATAACCGAGAACAACAAGCATTCCAATGCATACTAGAAGTTCACCGGCCAGAACCAGATACATATATTCTCCATATGAAGGGATTTGAAGATAGGATTGTTATTAGAGTAAATGTCAAAGGCAGTGGCTATATAAAATATTCTCTGGATGCACAAATAGACACGAGAGCTATGAATTCATGTGCAAAACATAGTGCCATTATTGAATATTATTAGCAACCCAAAACTTGTAGTTAAAAGATGTAAATAAGAAGTTAATGACTATCAGAGCTATGGCTCCTGATTTCTCGATTATTCTTAATGGAATTACTACTTCTATAAATTTGTACAGTTTTGATACAGGTAGTGATATTTTGTTGGGACAATATTTTTTAAGGAGACATCTTCCTCTTGTTGTAGAAGCAAGTCATATTGGCCTCAACATCCAGAGAAGAACTATAAAAATTTCAAACAATTCCAGCTATGTAAATAGGATTGTAAACCCTATCCCATATATAGTTGAATGTTCTCTTGACAAGCTAGAAAAGATCAACAAAGTAATCAGAAATGTTGAGATCCAAGGGCCAACATACATCAAAGGAATAAATGGGAAAATTGAAGCTGAATGTACAGTAGATGCACCAAATGTATTTTGGAAAAGGGAACAATACCTTTTGGATCTTCCCTACAAAGAAAATCACTCTTGAACACCTTAGAAATCATAAGAAAACCAGATGTCCCCAATAGAGCTCGAACTCTGTAAAAAGGAGATTGTTGAGCTATTAGAAAGAAATTTGATCGAACCAAACAAAAGTCACTGGGCTTGCCCAACATTCTATGTCAACAAGCATTAAGAACAAAAGAGAGCTAAACCTAAGATGGTGATTAATTATAGAACATTAAACGATGCTTTGTTTCCTATTAGGTATCCTATTCCATCTAAAGAAGCTTTATTTTAGAAATTAAGTAATAATATTGTGTTTAGAAAATTTGACCTTAAGAGTGGTTTCTGGCAGATAGGGATCAAACCATCTAACAGATACAAGACTGGTTTTGTGCAACCATGTTGGGTCCCTATAATACTAGTGATTATCCCATTGCTATTGTAGTTGTACCCCTTATTAATATTGTTGTGCCCCTATTGCCCCCATATTGTTATTACTGTGCCCCATAGAATCCCTCTAGTGTTATTTTTGTGGATTTATATTATTATTGTTAGGTCGGCTTGGTTATATTGTGACTCCTTAGACTCCTATATA
>APFE031531313.1:99967-177382 GCA_000404065.3 Pinus taeda
GCACATTGAGGACTTCCAAAAATTGAATATAAGGGTAAATGATATTCCAGAGAAGAAAATGGTTGATGTCTTCATAGGCACTTTAAAGGATAACATTCAACATGAGATTCGTCTTTGGGAACCCGATTCATTAGAGAAGGCATTTAGGGTTGCAAGAAAAAATGAAAGTGAAATTATGGAAACAAGGAATCCCACCACTCATGACTATAATTATAGAAGTGTTTTTTCTCCTAGCCTTCCACAACCTACAAGGTTTACACCACAACAATTGAAAGAAAAAAGAGAAAAAGGCTTTGTTACAATTGTGATAACAAATACTCTAAAGGTCATAAGTGTGTTGAGAAGAAATTATTTTGCATAGATTATGAAGAGGAGGAAGAAAAGGATCAAGAAACATCAAAAGAAGAGGATATACACCAAGAACCCACCCTAGAGAAAGACGAAATGAATCCAACCATATCTTGTAAATCATTGCAAAGAATTACCACTCCTCAAACTCTCAAGATAGAAGGACATATCAAGAAAAAAAAGGTTCAAGAAGTGAAAGATCACATCGATAAAGAAGAAATGAATCCGACCATATCTTGTACTGCATTGGCCAAAATTACCACTCCTCAAACTATCAATATAGAAGGACATATCAAGAAGAAAAATGTTCAAGAAGTGAACGATCACATCGAGCATCAAGAAATGAATTTGACCATATCATGTAATGCATTGAAAGAAATTACCACTCCTCAAACTATCAAGATAGAAGGACATATCAAGAAGAAAAAGGTAATAGTGTTGATTGATTCGGGCAGTACCCATAATTTTATTCATTGCAAGATAGCCAAGGAGTTGAATTGCTTCCTATATCCAGCACCAGAGTGTCAAGTGATGGTTGCAAGTGGAGGAACTATAAATTACTCTGGAATGTGCCATAATATCAAGCTATCCATGGGAGAGTATGTATTGAATAGCCCAATGCTTTCCATTCCAATGGGTGGTGCCAATGTTTTACTAGGAGTCCAATGGCTACAATCTTTGGGTACAATAGCTTTTAATTTTCAAGAACTTTTCTTGAAATTTTTTTGGGAAGGAAAGGAAGTCGAATTGAGGGTTATCGAAGGGAAATCGTGAAATATAATCAACTCTAACAGCATGACAAAGCTTTTAATTAAAGAACAATGGGGTGTAATTGCACAATTATGTTCTCTAGAGGATCCCACATCGAAATCATGTATTTCTCTAGATCTCCAAAATGTTTTGGACAATCATTCCAAGTTATTTGAGACTCCCAAAGGCCTTCCACCTATTCGTGATCATGATCATGCTATTCATTTGATTCCAGGAAGTGTTCCTCCAAACATAAGGCTTTATAGATATCCATATGCCCAAAGGAGTGGGAACTCATTCAAAAGTTGCAGAAGATCCCAGTTCAAATAGTATTGTGAGAACTTGCAGGAAGGAAATCATTGGAACCTGAAGGAGTGACGACTAAGAAATCAACAATTGAAATGATTAATTTCAAGTATTCATCAGTGGAAGAACTATTCGCTGATAATCCACATGCGAGGACAGAATTTATACAGAAGCATCAGAACTACTCAAGCGTTGAGGACAACACTTTTGAGGAGAGGGGATGTTAGGTCCCTATATACTAGTGTAACACCTTATTGATGATTAGTACAACCCTTATTATAATTGTGTCCCATGTAGTCCCCTATTGTTATTATTGTGCCCCATAGAAGCCCACTATTGTTATTATTGTTCCCTTACATTATTATTGTTATGTCGACTCTGATTATATTATGACCCCTTAGATTCCTATATATAGAAAAGAGTTCTTGTCATTTGTATCATCCAAGAATTGTTCATTTGTGTAATGTAAAGGAGGTTTCCCCCTCGAAGAGGCTTATTTCTAAGGCATTCATCTATCTTTTCTATCTTTTTGTGGGCTAGTTTCATAACAAATATTATGTATTTTATAGAGTCACCCAAAATGTTTCAAGGGACCATTAGATTTCACATTTGGCAAGACAAAGATATATATGTCTGTATGAGCCATGGATGAGCTATGCAGACTATTGTAATATCATGATGTAGACCAAATATGCCAAGCAAGTTTGGCTATTGTTCGAATGTAGTTCTGTGTAACCCCTACAATCATTGGTCACCTCGGCTGAAAATAATGCTACATGAATGGTGCCTAAGGGAAGGAATATTCTAGACCATCAAAAAAATTAATTTATTGATTATCTTCGAGAAGATATCAGAACAACAACACAATCTAAGGCATGGTTTTTCTTCCAGATAGAAAATTTGTTCAGCATACTTAAAGTACATACTATTAAGCCATCAGAGAAACCCATCTAAAAGGAGATATCTCAATTCTTTGGATCGATTTTTAATCCTGTAAATGAGAGGGTACCTAGTATATATGCATCTCCTTTCTTTCTGTGCTATAATATCATGCCACCTCATGCAGGAGCCCATTTGTCAACAAGCCTGCAACATCTATATTACTCAAGTGATAGTGATAATTATGGATATCCAAGCGACTGACATAATCTTTGTAAGGAAGCATGGTGGGATGTATTCATATCTAGTCATCGGACAGTGAGTGTGACCAGTACCGTGGGATTTCGAAAAAATATCCATTGTTTAAATCTTAGGAGAGTTTTTTAGGAACATTTAAATGGCTAAGTGGAGGGGTATGTCCTCCAAAGTAAAATCTTAGGTTAAATTTCCAGACGAATATCTAAAACTCAGAGCATTTCTCCAAATTTTGGTGGGACTTGACCCACATTTTAGAGAATCTACAGAAAAGTTTATATTTGAGATCTATAGTTTGTACACTTTATGTAGACAGGTCAGATTTAGAAAATATTCTTGAAGCTCTCTTGAAATCCTATAAATAAGGGAAATGTATTGCCATTTGGGTATTCGAGTCTGTGTGTCTGAGCTCTCTTTCTCTCTAAAGCTCTATGTGATTCTATCTTAGGTCGAGTTCGACAAGTCTGCGCATGTGCACTTTGATGCATATGTGAACCTAAAGTGGTGGGACTTCTAGGAGGTATTGAGTCTGAGACTTTGTTAAGGTTTGAGCGTGAGAACTTATATATATATATATATAATATATATATATATATATAATATATAAGCCGATCTATAGAGAGAGAGAGAGAGGCTAGTTTTCATATTAAAAAGTATTTGTTTTTATGAAAAATTATATTTCTTTATTATTTTTAAAAGTTGATAAAGTAATATTTCAATTGCATTTTGCAGACACATGTTCGCATAAGGTTTTTTTAAACTATTAAATAAATTAAAAAACCAAGAGTACCCTTTTGAAGAGGACTCGTATACCAAGATAGTGGTATTTTTTGAAATTTTTTTGTTGTGTATATTTTATGATATTGATTTTTTATTCAACCTCTTTAAAATTGTTCAAAAAAGTTTAAAGCGTTATGTTTAAAGGAAATTAGATGAATAATATCATATGAATTTGAAAATGTCAAACTCATATGCCATTGGATAGAGGATACCTTCATGAATCCAACATGATAAACTCTGCCACCTAAGGAAAATTTTTTCCCTAAGTCTACTAGGGTACGAAATGGTGTTGCAGGAAATTTTGCAGAAGGGGTGCTGAAATTGTGGATTTGAGGACTTCAGAGGTTCGATCAAGCACTTAAAGTGCTCAATCGAGCATTTAAATCTAAAATTTAAATAGCTTGATCGAGAGTTTCGCAAATCCTTCATCAAGCAATTTATGTGGTTAATAGGGGCTCGATGAAGCCTCTATTAAAAGTTTGTGGATCCCATACTTTAGATTTTATAATCGATTAAAGGTCTAAATTTAAGTTTTTTACCACATTTAAAATTCCAAACATTCTAATTAAATTTTCTATCATATCTCTAGAAACCTTATTAAATTTAATATTAAATTAAAAAAAATATTCATCAAAATATTGATTATTAAATGTAAATTCTGAATTATATTAATAAAGAAATTAAATATTAAATATACTTAATCGTTAATATGAAATTTATTCTATTTGGATTAATATAATATATTAACTTAAATGGATAGGTTTTTTTTAGTATAAAAAGAAATTATATATATCTATCTACAACCAATTTAATAAATTTGGTTTGTATGCATTGTAGGCATTAACAAAAGAGTCATTAACAAAAAAAGTATCATACAAGCTGAGTCAATATGTTAATTTTATTTAACCTAATTTTTAATAAATATAAAATAATAAAATATATAATATTTTTAAAATATTGAAGTAATCATAACCTAAAGATACCTAAAGAAATAAAACCTAAACAATTTCAATTGGAAGACATGAAGTGCTCTATATATCTCTAATGGAGGTAGCTAAAACGTTAATATTTTGTAAAATTTTAGATAATATTTCCATGGAAAATTATCATTTACAACACACATTTGAAATCTTGCATTTAAATAGTATCAATATAATGAAAAAAAAAATTATATTGAATTCTATGAAATCAAATAAATAGCAATAAAAATATTTTGACATAATATTTTAATTTTCAAGGTATTTTAAAATTTTTGAAATATAAAGGAGAAAGAGTGGGAGAGAAAGGTAAGAGAGAGAGGAGGACACAAAGTTGGAGAGAGGGAGAGGAGGAGAGAGTGGAGGAGAAAGAGAGGTAGCTCGAGAGATGTTGTTGGAGGAAAACATAGGGAAGGAAGAAGTTCAAGACATATAGAGAGAGAAAGGTTGAGAGAGAGAGAGAGGGAGTGACAAGGGAGAGATAGAGAGAGAGTGTGTATGTTAGGTGGTGAGATAGAAAGACAAAGAAGGAGATATGGAGAGAAGGGGGAGAGAGAATGAGAGAGGGAGGGAGATAATCAACAAAGTTGCAGGATGAATCTCAAGAGAGAGAGAGTGTTGACGGTGCTGGACCCGCCCACATTCAGGGGATCTCCCCAATATGAAGCCCCAACTAGACCTCACACCATTTGGTGTAGGAGTCCCATCCAGTATGATGTATTGGTTGGCATTATATTAAATATATGACTTAGCTTTTTCTTGTCAGTGCATGAGAGTGGTATACATAGTCTTCAAACATCGAGGTTTGTGTGCCTAGGGAGTGCTTAGTGTTGCTTGTGTTAAAGTTCTTTAACTACAGAGGGAGAGGGTGAAAGTGAGTCTCAAGTTGAAAGGGAATAGTCCCAAATATATTAGAGACACACAACACAATAGGACATACACAAATTCCAGTGGATTAGTCCAAATGGATGCGGTAGTCACAAACACAAGGTGAACAGATAGCACATACAACACCTAGCGAAATAGTCCACACAAGTGCGACGGTTGTTATAACAAGTTCACAAGAATGAATCTGTCGAGTGTCTGACAAAATACTCCACACAGATGAGACAATGTCAACAACTAATACAACACATTTCGAAAATCCTATGTAATAAAATAACCGAAATAGTTCAACTATCTTAATATAGGTTAAAAGAAACATGCATTACAAGCATCCAAAGAATAGTCTTAAAAATGAATACAATACATGTGTGAAAATGTGTTGGCCTGTTAACAGGCTTCTGAATTAAGCAAAAGTTCCAAAACACATCCGTACACCATTACATCACTAACCCCAATAACGGGGCGTTGGAGAAAATACTCGCTCCTCAAAGAAAAGACTACAGACTCTCAAGGCTATGTAGAAGGAGGCAAGGTGAAAAGTAATTTTCATGTATAAATGAGGGGTATATATAGCCAAGGGTGAAATTGACCCTTGTGACTATTCAATTTCACTCATTATTGTTCGCCTTACATGAATCTTCGACTTCATCTATCGGTCTCTTGTACTCCCATGTTAGATTACATTGATTACACAGTTATGAACCAAAGTAGTGATGTGGCCGAGGCGAATCATGACACAACTCGACATGATGTTGTAGGTATACACATGTTGGATGTGTTGTTCATATCTAGTTGCTATACTACTAAGTGATGAGTGTACCTGTGGTGTACCATAGCTTCACCTCCAGATGGTAGAGTAATGCAGAGTCTTTAATGGTCTTGGTGTTCGCTTGATTGTTCATGCATGCACATGTGTCTCCTTTGCTTGCTACTTGGTATGCTTCGTGTGTTCATCCAACTGTGAGAAAGTTTTCTAACATCCATTCCTTGTTCATCCGTTCGTCGTTGCGCCATGTGTCATCCATGTACTTGTTTCTGCAATCACTCATGACAAGATGACATCAAATCCAAAATTCCCCTAGTTTACCATGATGCATTGCCTTTCGTTTCTAGGTGCAGGTGACTGGAAGAGAGGACAAAGCTATGAAATAGTGCAGAGCACATGTTAGGTCAGGATGCGAGGCTCCAGGGAATTGTCAAGAAAAATTGTGCATAGGTCATTGGGAGGCTAGGATGAGAAGTCTGTAACAGCAATGAAATTCTGTGAGACCTAGCTCAGTTGGGAGGTAGGACTACAAAATTTTTCTTGGGAAGGCAATTTGGGAAACAAAGGACACTAGCAATGAAAACTGTGCAGATTTTCAGGGGAGGATGGGAGCGGGCTGTGGGAGCTTGTTGGCAAAAGCTCACAGAACTAGGAAGCAGCCATGTAGGACATGTCTGCGTAGTTTCTCGATTGAGCAAGATGATGGGAAGATGGTGGATAGTTTAAGAAAACTGTGCAATTTTCAGGAGGATCAACAGGTCGGCTGGTAGGGGGATTGACTTATAGAACTGCACAATTTTTAGAGACATTGCAGTGATAGAGAGCGGATGCCTGTCCCTCATGTTTGTGCAATTTCTTCATCCAACAGAGGTGAGCATGCTGACAGCTTCTACGCAATTGCTTTGGGAGGAGTGAAGCCCAGGGTCATTGCCCTGTCAAATGCTTCGGTTGACTAGTGGGAGGATTGATGGATTGGTTTGCGGGAAACACAAATTGAGATGGATTCTTGGGAAAATTATGCATTGTTTTGGGTGAAAGTCAGCCAAGTTGATTCCAGGATTGTGCAGTGCAAATTGCCTAAGAGGCAACATCAAGATCTGCACAATTTTGGGCTACAGTACTTGGTGATTGAGCTCTGAGACTACGCAATGCAACTTAGTGGATGTTCGACTGATGGAGGGTGGTCTGGTCAACAGATCTTTGACAAAATGGTTAAGTGTGTGAGTGAGTGGACTCATGTATACGTTACCTTGAAAACACAAACTCAACATGACTTGATGACAAGATATCATGAACCAACAAGAAAACATATGCTCAGTGTGACTGACTGCGAGACTGTCTAATGATGAAAGCGTCAAGTGCAACACTTCGGATAAAACTTTGGATGATTGTGATGACACTTGCGCGACAATTATTACAACATCGCGTGTGAGTGCGATAAATGTTTACATAGCGAAAAAAACTCAACAAAAACCTTCAAAATCACTAGAACGAGGTCGTAAGCATGACATAGCAATCAACATGCCAAAGACAACACTTGGCCAAAGAAGAGAAAAGGAAGCAAGGCATGTAGAGGAAGCACATGAAATGAATTTTTTTTCTGTTTGCGCACATGCATGTTATTGAGGACAATATGATATGACAATGACAAGAAGTCCTGCAAACTAAACTAAGAGGCATACTACGAAAGGTGTTATTTACTTATCATACTTACCCTCGATATGATCATGTATCCGATGAAGTTGCATGCAGTCCTGATCTCTTCCATTACTTGGTCTATTAGTCCTTCTCCTCGACTCCTTGGGGGTGATATCAACATGTCACTTTTTCCTGTAGTCATTGAGTGATGGATCATCGTGGTTTCAGTTGGAAGTGATTGTTGTCAAGATGAGGCCATAGGAGGCCCATCTGCGCAATTTCTACATGTAATATAGATAGGAAAACTTGGACAACACTGTGTAGTTTTGAGGCATAGGACACTTATGCGTGATGGCGTTCCTAGGAGGGCACCTCTACACAATTTCTGAGAGCAGTGTTGGTTGCCTGACTGTTCTATGCATTTCTGGAGAGCAATGTTGGCTTGGGTCTCTACAGATTGTGGGGTTTCAGCAAGCAAGTGAGGAAGCTTTATGGTTACAAAAGAAAAGTGAAAATTTCTAGGAAGCTGAATGAGGCTAGCTTGCTTGGGAAATAGTTAAGTGTGATATCAATGACACAAATGTAAGCAGTGATAGGACTCGATTTTGATCACACACAAACACTTAGTGACACAACATAGACCATCCAAAATGCATAAGACATACTTTTCATAATGCGACAAACTTCATGACAAGAGTGTGTGAAGTGAGTGTGAAACATGTCTATGTGATGAAAACCACTCATACACACACAATTCCCTTGAATAAAAACAACATTCCCTTTACATGATAAACAACAACCCCTATGTCCAAACATGACACATGCTGCATAAAGATGAGAACACATACAACTCTTAAGATCAAGGAGGGGAGCTTGAAATCATCAACTTACCAACAAGTGACCAAGGATGGTCGATCACAGGATCCAAGGTAGGCTCTGAAATTTGCATGCAAGCCAAAAATGTGGAGGGTGGTTGTAGCCACTACAATATTGGTGACAAACTCATAAAATTCCAGCTTTCTGTATGGACCTTGTTTCGTGAAAAGAGAGTCTAACCCTTTAGGAAGTATTTTTCAATTCTTTGATTGTGACGACATCTACACTAGCTTATGTGAAAGATGTAGTCACTACCATTCTCTTGATCGGTCAGCACACATTCAAAGCCAAGTCAACTCAGTTGTTTCGATTGGGGATGAGGAGTATATTGATGCACAACTAATATAGTTGTTAGAGTTTAAGTTTCATCTCTGGTGTTTATCCGCTGCCAGTAGGCCTGGAGAGGAGCTCAGTGGAGTCACACAAAAATGAAAGCATCACTTAGCTTCCAGCGAGCCTGGTCACTACCTGGGTGGATTTACTTGCATCACATCTCCGTACAAGAAGCCTTTCTCTTCTTTTGCCTTATTTATTTTTTCATGTTTTTCAAAGAACTGTGCATAGACACTTATTTATTTCAGAGGCAGAAGAGGGATCCCGACTTATTGAGAGTAGAAGAGGTTGTTCCATAAGATAAGTATGTTATAGATACCTCTAATATACTTGTTAAGGTTTCCCCCTCATCTTACTCTACTTGACTGAGATTACAAGGGTTAACCCAAAAGAATTGATTAGAGTAGGCGGTACTAGTTAACAGTGTGAGCGTTGTGTTTTCACCAAGACTCACTCTGAACAGAACGTAATTTCCATCAAGGCATCATCAAAGAAGAAAAATATTTCTTCATAAAGAGAGAGGACAATAGAAAACCAAGTTTTGATAGCTATACAAGTCCTCTTAGATTTTCCCAGCTTGTCTCGAGAGCCAATCATAGTTTCACGAGAGGCTAACCTACAGGTGCAAGCAAGCAACGAAATAAAAAAGCAAAAAGTAGAAGTAAAGCAAAAGAAAAAAAGCAAGCAAAGAAAGCAAGCAAGCAAGCAAGCAGGAAAGAAAACCAAACCAATTAAGTAAGCAAAAAAACATGCAAACCATAAGGCAAAGAAAAGCAAGAAGCAAAGACTACTCCTACTCCTACGCTAAACATTGCATGGGTCTACTCATGTGAAGTGATATTTCCAATGCAGCCATCGGCGCATTGGCTAGCCCAAGTTGGTGAAGGCACGAAAAGTATGCATGTAAACCAGTGAACCAGAAATATTGATCAACGAAGACCAACAAGCTCTGAGTTCTAAAACATCCACATAAAATAAAAGAGTGAATGCACAAGACATACATTCTACGGGCTTAACGTGGAGTTGTGACACACTGCATACAGATGATAAACATGCGCACTCTCTCGACTGTGATATGCAAGAAAAAATGAGAAAGAGAGACAAATTATGCCTTGCAAGTGTGATTGTTGTGTATGGTTCCTCCAGTGCATAAGTGATGGGATCATGTGATTCAAGTGGAGGAATCGAAATCTGTGTGTTTGGTTGATCTTCAATGTGAAGGAGAGAATGATGAGGAGCCTTGGGTGTTTCAAAAATATTCTAATTAGAAGTAGAACTAACGTCAGGACAATGAAAGTCTGACATAACCATCAGCCTAGGCCAAAGTGCCTTGACAACCTACGAGGTTTCCACTTTGTCAATAGATAGATCATTAGAGACCAGTGGCTTAGGAAGATTAATAAACAGTGAATCAACATCATGATCAAATGAACAAGTACAGAGATTACGACAACCAAGATTAGAAAATTTGGGATGCTCATCGGCATCCTCATGATTTGATGAATCATGCAGAGGAGTAGATGAGAAATGAAGAAGTTCAACCTCTATATTTTCAGAAATGACAGATGATAGATGGGACGGATTTTCAGAGGAAGATTTGTCATCTTTGTGATGTAATGATAGGCTAACATCTATTGTGTCCCATGAATTATCGAAAGTAAAAACATCCAGAGATGAGTTTTCACAAGGAGAATAAAAAGTAGCAGAATCACAGGGGATGTCAGGATAGAGCGCATCAACTGCATATGGAAGGGAGTGATCCTTCACTGTGGATTTTTCTTTGAATTCTTGCACATATTCATCATGAATGATAGCATAGGTTGGCTGCACAACACCAACTCTGTCGACAACTTGATGCTCGTTCAGAACAAGTGTGGAGTTGGGAACAGAAGAACACAAGACAGTGCAATCTGGAGGATCAATGGAACGTGGGGACAAAAGTTGAGGGAACAAATCCAAGTGACAACCAGTAGGCTTGCAAGCCAAATCTGTGCAGACATTGAGAGTAGGTGGGGTGTTAGGATGTGATATTTGAATAGATGTGTGCACACCTTCTCCCACCTCGCACTGTGGAGCTAGAGCTGTTTGATGAGAAGACGATGGATAGTCGCTTGTGACAGTGACCTTGTCCGTCTTAGATTTGGCAGCTGTAACACCGAGGTATGTTGGGACGTATTCAAATGATTCTAATAATTGTGGATTTTTAGATATGTAAAGAAGATACTTAAATCTTCCATCAAGAAATTCCCAATCAATTTCATCTTTGGGAAATTTTTCAACAAATTCATCAGGTGCTTTCTGTAGTTTTAGAATTTCTTTATTGAGTGCTTTATGGTCGAAATGATTGAAAGCATAGTCTATCTCTGCAACCAGATGAGGAAGAGAGTGAATAGGTTTTTTGGGTAGTGTGGCACACCAATGCGGTGGGTGCCCTCGAAGTGTGTATGCAAACAACACGCAGGTCATGTAATCTTCAAATATTTCATGCCTTTCATAGGAGCCTACAATGCCAACTGTGTGTCTAACCAAGGCTACTTTGCCTCCACCACTATATGTTTTACGTCACAATTTATTCTAGAGCTCTTTTGAGATTTCAAATTTGCTTCCATAAGACATAAACTCCAGAAGATAAATTTTGTGGTTAGTCATGATAAGTATGCGAAGATTCAAATAGATTTTGTGGACTCAGCTTGTTATTTGGCCCTCCTTCTAGCACCAAAATTGTTGATGGTGTTGGACCCACCAACATTGAGGCGATCTCCCCGATATGAAGTCCCAACTAGAGCTTACACCATTTGGTGTAGGAGTCCCATCTAGTACGATGGCCCAATTGCCATTATCTTAAATATATGCCTTAGATCTTTCTTCTCAGTGCATGAGAGTGGTATACTTAGTCTTCAAATAGTGAAGTTCATGTGCCTGGTGGGTGCTAAGTGCTTCTTGTGTCAAATTTCTTTCATTGTAGAGAGAGAGGGTGAAAGTGAGTCTCAAGTTGCAAGGGAATAGTCCCAACTTTATTAGAGACACAAAACACAGCAGGACATGCGCAACTTCCGATGGAGTAGTCCACATGGATGCGGCAGTCACAAACACAAGGTGAAAATAGAACATGTACAAAACCCAACGGAATAGTCCACACGAGTGTGACAGTTGTTATAACAAGTTTACAAGAATGAATTCGTCGATTTTCCAATGGAATAATCCGCACGGGCAATGTTAACAACTGATACAACACACTTCCAAAAGCATATGTACTAGAACAAACGAAATAGTTCAATTATCTTAATACAGGTTAAAGAAACGTCCATTACAAGCATCCAAAGAATAGTCTTACAAACAAATACAATACATGTGTGAATACATGTTGGCCTGTTAACATGATTCTGAATTAAGTGAAAGTTCCAAGACACATTCGTACACCATTACATCACTAACCGTGATAGCAGGGCATTGGAGACACTGCTCGCTCCTCAAAGAAAAGGCTATAGACTCTTAAGGCTATGTGGGAGGAGCCAAGATGAAAAGTCCTTTGCATGTACAAATGAAGGGTATATATAACCAAGGGTGAAACTAACCCTTGTGACTGTTCAACTTCCATCATGACGTTTGAACTACATGACTCTTTAACTTCATCAATGTTTCTCTTGGATTTCCACATTACATTGCATTGATTACACAATTATGACCCAAAGTAGTGATGTGTCCAAGGCGACTCATGACACAACTCGACATGAAATTGCAGGTATGCACATGCTGGCTATGTTGTTCATGTCGAGCTGCTATACTACTAAGTGACGAGTGTGCCATGGTGTACCATAGCTTCATCTCCGCATGGTAGAGTGCATGTATTATTTACTAGTCTTGGTGTTTTCTTGATAGTTCATGCATGCGCATGTGTCTCCTTCACTTGCTACTTGGTATGCTTCATGTGTTCATCCAATCGCGAGCAAGTCTTCTAGCATGCACTCCTTGTCCATCTGTTTGTCATTGCGCCATGTCTCATCCATGTACCTATTTCTGTAATCACTCATGACAAGATGACATCAAATCCAGAAATATCCTAGTCTATCATGATGCATTGTCTTTCATTTTTAGGTGCAGGTAACTGGGAGAGAGGACAAAGCTCCGAAATAGTGCAGAGCATGTCAGGCCGGGATGTGAGGCTCCGAGACACTGTCAAGAAAAATTATGCAGAGGTCACTGGGAGGATGGGATGAGAAGTATGTAACAACAGTGACATTCTGCGAGACCTAGCTCAACTGGGAGGTAGGACTGAACAATTTTTCTTGGGAAGGCAATGCGGGAAATAGAGGACACAGGTAGTGAAAAATGCGCATATTTTTTGGGGAGGATGGGAGTAGGCTACTAGAGCTTGTTGGCCAAAGCTGCGCAGAACTAGGAGGCAGTCATGCAAGAAATTTCTGTGTAGTTTCTAGATTGAGTGGGATGCCGAGAAGCTGGTGGGCATTTTAAGGAAACTATGCAATTTCAGGAGGAGCAGCAGGTCGGCTGGCAGGGGAATTGATTGACAAAACTATGCAATTTTTAGAGACAATGTACTAACAGGCAGCAGGTGCCTGTCCTTCATGTCTACACAATCTCTTCAATAAGTGAAGGTGAGCATGCTGACAACTTCTACACAATGTTTTGGGAGGAGTGAATCCTGGGGTCACTGCCCGGTCAAACCCTTTGGTAGACCATCGAGAGGCTTGATGGATTGGCTTGCGAGAAGTGCAGATTGATATGGCTTCTTAGGTAACTTCTGCATTGTTATGGGTGACAGTCAGCCAGGTCGATTCTAGGATTGCACAGTGTAGACTTCCTGGGAGGCAGTCTAAAGCTCTGCGTAATTGTGGGCATGATTACTTGGTCATTGAGGGCTGAGACTACATAGTGGAGCTTAGGAGAGGTTCGACTAATGGAAGGTGGTACGATCAATAGATCTTCAGAAAAATGATTAAGTGCGTGAGCAAGTGAAGTCGTGTATACATGACCTTGCAAACACACACTCAACATGACTTGATGACAAGATATATCAAACCAATAAGACAACATATGGTTAATGTGACTGGCTGCTGGACTGTTTAATGATGAAAGCGACAAATGGGACACTTCAGATAGACCTTCAAACAACCGCGACAAAACTTGTGCGACAATGCTTACAACATCATGTGTGAGTGTGATAGATGTTTACATAGTGAACACAACTCAACACAAACCTTCAACATCACCAGAATGAGGTCACAAGAATGACATAACAATCAACATGCCGAAGATGACATTTGGCCAAACAAGCGAAGAGGAAGTAAGACATGTAGAGGAAACACATGAAATGTCTTTTTTTTTTGTGTTTGTGCACATGCATGTTACTAAGGACAGGATGATATGACAATGACAAGAAGTTCTGCAAACTCAACTAAGAGGTGTACTACAAACTGTGTTCTTTACTTACCATTCTTACCCTCGAGATGATCATGCATTCGATGGAGTTGCATGCGGTCCTGATCTCATCCATTACTTGGTTTCTCAGACCTTCTCCTTGACTCTTTGGGAGTGATCTCAGCATGTCACCTTTTCCTGTAGTCACTGAGTGATGTATCATTGTGGTTTCAGCAGGAAGTGACTGCTACGAGGATGAGGCCATTGGAGGCCCATCTGCACAATTTCTACATGCAATACAAACAAGGCAACTTGGACAACACTATGTAGTTTTGAGGCATAGGACACTGCTGTGGGATGGGGGTCCTGGGAGGACACCTTTGTGTAATATATGAGAGCAGTGTTGGCTTCATGACTTCTCTGCACATTTTTGGAGAGTAGTGTTAGATGGGGTCTCTGCGAGCTGTGGGGTTTTAGTAGGAAAGGGAGGAAGCTTGTTGGTTGCAAAAGCAAAGTGCAATGTTACAGGAAGCTGAATGAGGCTAGGTTGCTTGGGAAATGGATAAGTGTGAGATCAGTGACATAGATGTAAACAATGATAGAACTCGACTATGATCAGACACAAACACTTAGTGACACAATGTAGACCATCTAGAATGCATAAGACATACTTTTCTTGATGCAAAAACCTTCATGACAAGAGTGCGTGAAGTGAGTGTGAAACATGTCTATGTGATGACAACCACTCATTGGCATACAATTCCCTTGAAGCAAAACAACATTCCCTTTTCATGACAAACAACAACCCTTATGTCCAATGATGACACATGCTGCACAAAGATGAGAATGCAAACAACTCTTAAGATCAAGGAGGGGAGCTTGAAATCATCATCTTACCAACAAGTGGCCAAGGATGGTTAATCGTAGGATCCAAGGTAGACTCTGAAATTTGCATGCGAGCCAAAATTTTGGAGGGTGGTTGTAGCCGCTACAACAAAGAGATAGAGAGAGAGTGAGTGAGTGAGTGACGAGGGGGAGAGAGAGAGGGAGGTAAGAAGAAATACATATATAGAGAGAAAGGTGGAGAGAGAGAGGGTGCTGACAAGGGAGATGGAGAGAGAGTGAAAGAGAAGAATAGGAGGGAAGACAAATAGAAGGGAAGACAGAGGGAGAGAAGGGGAAGAGAGGGAGAGGGAGAGGGAGAGAGATATAGATAAATATGGAGAAATAATATGTATGTTTATTGGGTGATATAGACACTAGTACATAATGAGAGATTAGTGATTACACGACTAAAAAAGTTAGTCACCACAATTATTTCAAGTGAATTACCAATAAACTTGAGCAATTTTAAGTGACCTAACTGAAAACGACTAACTGAAACAACTAATTTATTCTAGGGATAAAATATACGACTAGATAATAAGTGACCCAAATAAAAAAGACTAACTTAAATGACTAATTTAGTCCAGGACTAAAATATATGACTAGATAACAACTGACAAAATAAAAAATGATTAATGTAAATGACTACTATAGTCGAAGAATAAAAATATGACCAACTAATAAGTACAAAAGGTAGATGAATTAGTCATTTTTAATTGTGTCACTTTAGAAACTTTAACACTGTAGATGGATTCAGAGACCTGTTTGTCTCTAAATTTTAACACTGAGACTCTGAATCCATCTGCAGTGTTAAAATTTAGAGGCAAAGGGATCTCTGAATCCATTTGCAGTGTCAAAATTTAGAGACCCCTTTAAGGAGGTCTCTAAATATGTCTACAATGTTAAACTTTAGTTAGATGGATTCAATGACCCCCTTAAATGGGTTTATGAATCCATCTATAATTCTAAAAAATTATAGCAATTTTTTACAATATTCCACTCCTACCATATTCCATAGGAATCCTTTTTATGCATATGTATTATTACCCATGGAAAATCTAGTTGTATTCAACTAACCTAACAATTTAACCTCATATCACTAGAAGGAAAAGGGCTATTTTAGCCTCTATTAGTATCCTTAAGACAATTAATATCCTTATCTAATCGTTAATGAAACTATTTGATAAAGGGTCATATGATATCAAGAACTAACTCAACTTGATTCTATACATGAAATGAAGACCATAATACTGGTTACAATTTTACCTCTTACCTAGGAACAATCTTTTTAACTAAATATCACCTTGCTACATATTTCATGATATCCTCTACCTTGTATAACTTTTAAAAACCTAACTCTCAACCTTATTTTACTTCTCACTTACCTTATCAATAATGCAGTGCAAACTTTTGAAACACATATAACAAACATCTCACATAAACTATATAAATAAATTGATTTTAATAAATGAATTTTATGTACTCTATAAAAATATATAAATGTGTGAAAACATTCTCATATTTTCTTACAATAACTTTTACACTTTTGAAATATCCCCCTTCCTACCTTTGAGGATCCTACATATCTATCAAACATTGAAAACCTAAAATGTATCCATTCATTAAAATTTCCCAAGGTTGTCATCATTGAACACATTAGTTTGGCCCCACAAATATATGAAACCAAATCTGGTGTAATGAAGATTGATTTAGAAACTTTTTTTAAAAATTACCATCCCATGACCAACAAAGCGGAACTGAAAAACCTGGTAACTCTAGTCTAGGCTCATTCAATTGTTATGGTGCATTCTAGGGAAAAAGCACAAAGAAAGCTAAGATTTTTAGAGGAGGGAGCACTTGGTGTATCTGGGAGCGCATTCAATGGCCATTAACATGTAAGTATAGAGATATTAAATTTATGAGGGTTTGTTTGTTTGTATTCTATATTAAACCATCAGTATGTGCAATGGAATCGATACCGTGGATAGTTCGCGATGGGCAATATTCGATTTATTGCTGAGATACAAATGATTGAATGATATCTATAATGTGGGGTTTTGTATATTTTATTTGAGAAATGGTTTTTGTTTTTGTATATTGAACGATTTTGGGTTTTTTCTTTGGCATCCCATATATTATCCAATAGGTAAGTAGACGAGAGGGCTCTGTAAAAATTAGGTATTGAATATGTTTTATGGAAGGATTTCTCTAAAATTAGATTGTGGTTCCATTGGTTGGAGAGAATTGGGAGGAAGCGAGACAAGGATGGGATGTTTATGGGATCAAAGACGTAACCAGAGATATTCGAAATATAGGAACATTGAAAATACCTAGAAGTATTTTCTACAAAATGATTTTAAAATTTCTATTAATACAACACAAGTTCCAATACGTTTGGTTTTTTAGTAAACAAACTAGAGCTACTTTAGTAGCCATTATTAGCACTAGTAGGATGATATTAAATTCCTCATTAAGGATATATCCATTACAATATTTGAATCCAATCCAATTGTTAATAAATTTAAGACTGCCAAGTGCATAGATAACCATAATCATCGAATTCAAAACAACATAAAGATCATACTACTACAATATTGGTTTAGAGGTCAGAGGATCATATTTCTCATTGTTTGGTAGCTCTTTCTTTCCCTGAATTGTAAGCTCAGGTTCATGTGCATTAAATTCCTATCCATCATTCGCCTACTCTAGAGGCTTGTCTGCGTCCATGATTTTCCAATGCCGTCACATGAAATTTATCTTTTGGTGGACTGGGAGGAGGTATGTGAGGCCAATTATGTTACTATTTGTGGTGCTACCTCGCGGCCTGGTCTTCTCTGTCCCGAGGCTAGCCAAAATTCTGTTAGGACTATTGAGACCAGGTTGACGTACCTAGAGACTCTATAGGGGAATCCATCCCATTTATCTATGGAGATATATATGTTTTAATGGTCTTTTCTATTGAAATTGAAAATAATAACGTATATGACTATTTATTATCTTGTTTACTATTTTCCATTTTATTATGACATGAACACCCACATAGGGCACCCCACAGAGTAGGAGGAGTGAGCTGAGAAAACACACATATTCATCCTTCTGGTTGCAACCAATCAACCATTATGTTAATAGGAAGGCTATTATCTCTACAAAGGCCCCATTTTTATAAAGATCTATTTTAATTACCCCACACCCATACGTGCACCCATATCCACCCCCACATAGTAAGAGGGGGAAGCTGAGAAATATGAAATATTCATCTAGTTGGTTGCAACTAATCAACTATTATGTTAAGAGGATGAACATTGCCTCTATGAACACTTCATTTGCATCAGGTTAATCACTCATGGTATTTTGGAAGTTATATGGTGCATCCTGTAAGGGACGAGATCCCATATCCAACGTAAAACATTTGAAGCAAGAAACAAACAAATGCATGAGAAAATATTCTATAATATTGTTAATGCACAAGTAAAACACCATTACACACATATTTTATTTGTATGTGAAATAATAATAGTAAATATTGAATATATGGAAGGCTAAAAGCCATGTCATTCATCCTTCTAGAAGGATAATTTCATCTTATCCTCAACTTCCCAGACATGGTTATACTTCCAACACTCCCTTATGATAGGTACTAAGAACTAATTTTTTACTCACAACTAAAGGAGATCTATAATTTACAACTGGCCCATGTTGAACTTCAAGTAGACCCGCTTAACAAAATTAAGCTATAATCTTAGCATATCTATAGGCTATTTCTACATCAGACCAGTGTTGAACGGCATCATGAATAGAGTATTATTTGGAATAAGTTGTTTTTGAATTTCATTGCATATATGGGCAAGTCTCTATTGGTGATGCTTGATCCATTCAAATTTGCAGCTGCAAGTCGTTATACCTTGGTGCGAGAATAGCTGAAAATCATTAATAATGTTTGATCCCAATGTAAATAATTGTATATGTGTAAATTCAAAATTTTTACTTTCAAGTAAAACCACCTTTAAATTGTTAAAATGATAGAATTAATGGGTGATTTGTACAATCTTTGACAATTTCGGTGTTATGCTAATGATCCGGCCAACTCTCTCTGCTACATTAATGCTTAATTCTTCTTTTCTTTTTCTCATGCATGATCTTTATTTACTTAATTATCTATGGCTGGTCTCTAATTTACTCCTTTTTATTGTTTTATTTTATTTTGATCATTTAATTAATATTGATTCTAGATTCTTTGGAGATCCCTTGATCACTCGTACAATGATATTGTAGCTTGTGGTATTTTTATACTCCCAATGACCTAATTTGGTCATTTTTCGACATCAATACCATTTTATTCTTTCTTAGGTGGAATCATATTGTTTAGGAACAAAAGTAAGCAACAACTCTGTGTATGATGGACAATTTGTAGCCATGGTCTTTATTAAATTAATACAAGATAATTTTTTAATGTGTAGAATTGATCAAAATAATATGTGAATGGGACTAGAAAATGCAATAAATCACACACATAATGTGGGAGTGAAAAAGCAACTCCAGAAATCTACAATCTAAAGGCATATAAATGAAAATTAAAGAAAAGAACGTAAGAGAGGTTGATATTAGAGGGTACAATGCACCTTATTAATCATTTCAAAAGTACCAATGCATATTCCATACTTTTTCCAAAAAAAAGATTTGCCAATTTCCATTTTTCTAAAAAGGAATTCACCCAAATTTTATGGTATAAAATTATTTTACCTTAAACATCGCCAATATTATATATTATCTAATATAAATTAATTAGAAATCTAAATATTTTTACAAAATTACCATCAAACATTTTAAAATTTGGATATTAAGGACTAGTAAGATTCGCCAAGGTTGTTAAACTTTAAGATAGACTTCCATCCTTAAAATTTTCCCTAGAGAGGAGTCTAGTGATGCACATCTGGTTATTAAATAACAATCATGAAAATGGTTCCCATAGGTTAGAGCATACAAACGTGTTGATGCATTAGTAGATTTTGCAGTTTTTGGCTTATAAATGACTTTCTTTTAGAAATAGGTGGCTAAATCCATCCATTTTCACCTAGATGATTCCACTGTGGCCAATATGAATTTTCAGAGGCAAGGTAATATTTTGAATTGGGTATCAAATGGAAAACAAAAGGATATCCTCAATTTCACTTTAGATGCCCAACAGAGAGGCAATGCATTATGTCAAATTGGCTACAAAACTCAAGGATGTTATTAATTTTACTTTTGTCATCCAGGGTTAGATGAATAAGATCTGAATATTTTTGTGGTATGAAAGATGCTTTATTTTTTCTCATGGAAAACTAACAATGGAGTTATTCTAACAACTTGCAACTGATGAGACATGGTGAACATATTGATGTGATTTCCTATATAGATTTCTTACTGCCAAGTTTGAAGGAGGAAATAATTTCAAAATTATGTAGGTCTCTTAGTAAGCTTGTTTATTTATGGTCCTACAAATGTATAGTTACTTTGCAACAACACTCAATGCAAAGTGACATCAGTCCTCCAAGAGATTTAGAAGAATTGGGTTATATTTTGAATTGGGATTTCATGGAATTTGTTAGTTGTTTAACTAATTCTTGTTTCAAATTCCTTCTTGAAATGTCTAATAATTTGTGGACATCATGTGTTAAACTAGAATTTTTTAATGACATGGAATTCAAATATTTTTTCTTCTAAGAATGGGTAATATTGAATAACTCTTTCATCTAATTTTCCAAATGTGTAATGGTCACGACAATCAATACATGCTCAAGAAACAATGAAATATGTCATTTTAAACATCTATATACCTACACTATTTTTTGTAGACCTATCTTAAGACTTATCACCTAGATTGCCTCCCACAGTCATTTAATAACTTAACATGTTTTTGCACTCTACACATAGAAGTTTTTGCTATTATGCCTCAGTATATAGATTTTCTTGCAATGATTGAATATGACATTTTCTGATTCTAATATTTTTATAACAACCTATTCACCATCACTACAACTTATGTGTTCTTATTCATATCCATTTTGTACATGATACCCTTTAGACGTGGGAGCACGATTTTTAAATCAAACCTTCATTGATTCTACATATTCTTAAAAATTCTTCTTATCTTGAAAATAAAGAGAATAAGGTTTACACACAGAAGTAGAGAATGGAAATGTTGAAATAAATTTATTAGGTTTTACGTTTCATTAAATGCTTATGGACTGTCTAGATTTGCATCATTTTCTACACTTATGTGACATGCAGGCTTTGTTGTCAAACTTACTAGGTTATAATCCTCTTTGCATCACAACTCTTAGCAAATACTAAGGACAATGCGGTTAAAGAAATTGATAGAGACTAGACCATTGGTGCTTTGAATATGGCTATTGCTTCTGTCCTTTTGGTCCTTAATTTGACTTACAAATTCCTCACCATTTTGGTTATTTTTCATCTCATCCTTTTTTTGCTCGATGCTTTATGCTATTGGTTAGTTGATTATGGGTCAAGCCTTTTATCTCCTTGATGACATGTTTTAAACTAGCTATCAACTCTAACTTGACATGGTATTTTATGAAGGTTTCAATAGAAGTTTTTGAAGATGTTACTAATGCCTTAGCAACATTCAGTGTTTAAGAAGCCACATGAATGTCATGAACAATCCCTTTGTGTTTTTATGCAACCTTCAAGAGAGACATTCTCAGATGGAATTTTTTTCTAAGTAAGAGGTTTATAGAGTGAAAGATCCATATTATCATAAAAAATATTTGGTGTTGCATCATTTAAACATGATTTCTAGAAGTGGCATTCTTGAAGTCCCTTTTTCATAGCTTTGAAATCCTTTTAAAATGACTAGGCTTATTGTGGTACTAACACTTGTTTTTAATGCTTGTTGGAGTCACACTTTTGGGATTCAGCTTCCTTATTGTTTCATTTCTTTTGGTTACTTGTTTTATTAATATTTTTTCTAATGTTTATTTTTTTATTGTTTGTAAAGGCTTGTTTGGAGTATATCTCTTCATTTTGGAGTTTAATTTGTCATTATTTCTCTGATAAAAATTTTCCTAGGTCATTAAAACTCAATAGGTGATTTGTGGATATAAAACTTAAGAATTTTACAAGGAATCTAAATGAATGAAATAGATTTTTAAGAGCAATAAAGATAGGGTCCCCATTCTCAACTTGTCACAACAATGATCGGTTGTTCTCTGATACCCTTAATCTTGGTAATACCGAAGGTGATATATCGTCGGATCACCTTCTACCATCTTGAGGCTGTATGAATAGTTCCTCATAAAAAATATGCGTATATCGCTTGAGGTCTCATACTATGCCTTCAGTGTGTGCCAAACTTCCTTAGACTTCTCTACATCATACATATGCAAATAATACCATTTTTCATTTCTTTTCAAAATAATATTCTTTGATCTTGGTAAGGTTATGTGTCACTTGATTATCTTCTACCATCTTCAAACTATATCACCGATTTCTCAAATAAAGTGTGTTTGTCTCATTTGAGGTCTCATATAAACCTTATAACCTTTTTACTAGTGTATGATGGTAGCTTTGACCATAATTTTTTTTTCTTATAGAGGATATCATAACAATGATTGAACTTTTAAGTTGCAATGGGTGTCAACCTTGTCTAGATTTTAAGATTTTTTCTTTTCCAATGTCCCTGAGGTATTCCTCTAGCTTAGTCATGACTATCTTTCAATGCTTTATTTGAGAAAATCAACAGTCCCTTTCTCTTTTGACAATAGATTTGTTTGACCTTTATGGCCATTTTTGGGTCTTTTTTGGTGCCTATTATTTCAAATATTTAACTTGCCTTCAGATTTGTTTTTTAATGTTTCCCTTCAATGAATTGTCTGTTACTTCTACGTAGGATTTTCTTTTAGCTTCTAACCAATGGTGTTCTATCCAACAACAATTTTTAGGAATCTCTTGTATTAATGTGACTGTCTCAGTCCTCCTCAATAGCAATGACTCTTGCTTCATTTATCTTCTTTTATCTATTTCTATTTTGGACAACATTGTTTTAACTTTGTTTTTCTGTATTGGATGATATCCTCTCTTCCAATTCTTTCTATTCTTAACTTCCACAATATATTTTGAATCAAAATAGAAGCTATATTGTAACTTTTTGAAATGTAATTTCTAACACAAAATGTTAACAAATAAAATGAGGATGAGTTTCTTATGTTTTGTTGAGGTTCAATGATGTTTGGAGATAAGATAAGATAATTGTATTAATGTCCAACAAATGACAATAAAAGTAGGTATGTCCATAATGTGGGAGCTTCAAAGAAACTTCTATATCAATGATGAAAGAATAAGAAAGTGAAAGGAAGAAAGAATAACCAAGTGCATAACTATAAACTATCTGTTAACAATCCAACTAGTAAAGTACAATCATGCAATAGAAAGGCTAGATATTGAAGATCCCAGTGATGAGTGCATAAGAGAGATATGATGTCAAGGTTTATTAGTCAAGATGGTAGAGGGTGAGGGGCGTGTTGATGTACAAGCTCATTTTTGGAGTCTACAATCATTGTGAAAAGGTTGATGCAATGGAAGATGATGTCCTAGAGGAGTGATTGACTCTGAGGGGACATTTTTTGTACATTCCTAGGGTGAGTGTTAGAACAAGGAAGATTTTCTTTCCTACCATCCAAGGTCAAAGGAAAGAAAATTTTGAACAAACTCTAGCTACTCTGCTGAATCTGGGGGGTAATTTGGGGGGTTAGAGACACCCTACACTGGGGTGCATCTATAGTTGTTTTATTTATAAGTTTCATGTTGCATAGTTTATGGCCTAGCATAACAAGTCCTCTCTCGGGCCTTAAAGATGTTTGTTGGCCACCCTAGAAGGATGATTAGAAATGGATTGTGGCCTCATTGATATATGTTCTAAAATATTGTGAGGTACTATCAAGTCACTTTTTACTCTAGTTAGATGAAGCAAAATGGATGTTTGAGATGATCATCTTGGTGATTGCAGGGTGGGGTGGGGCAAGAAAAAATTGAGTTTTTTCACCAAGTATTTCTTTCATGAAGAGAGAAATGCATCTTTACTCAAAATATTGGAAGAAAGTGGAGGGTGAGTTGTCCTAGTATTGATACAACTAGTAGTAACACCTTTGATTGCATAGTTTAAGGGGCACCTATAAATGATATATCTCTCCATCTCAGGTTTGTACAAGTGACAAATCTAAAACATTTTGTCTGGCCATGGGATTTTGTGGTCGGGTTGTCTCCTCAATATGTGGTAACCCACCTAAAACTGACCTAGAGACCTCTTTGAATGCTAAGAAAGTTAGAGGATGAAAATGTTATTAATTTTATCATCAACAAATCATGAATTGTGATTAATAATAGATAGAGAAAAAATTATTTCCATTTACTTGTTTTGAAACCTAAATAGGTGAATCAAGTGACATTTAGTGACTGGTTAAACAACCTGAAAATTGTCCAGTGACACACTCCCAGTTGGGCCTTTCCAAAATTTTCTAAATGATAGCTCTTAGTTAGGTTTTCCCATTAGGTTAGTATGGTTTTGAGGTGTGACAACACCTTTGCAAGGAAATCAAAATCACAAGCATTTCCCACAAATAGGCCAAACTATTTACTAGATACTTGCATCAAGCTCTTTATTCTCTTATGAATTGAGACAATGGCTGTTAGAGATCGATCCCAAGATGCTAGTCAAACAAATTGAAATACTCCATTGAAATGCTCTCAGTTGGGTCTTTCCAAAAGTTTCCCAACAATAGCTCTTAGCTAGGTTTCATTGTAGCACAAATTATATGGAATCAAAGTTACAAAGATAATTTTGGGTGGTTAGGTTTACTCATGGTTCGAGTGAAATTATTGATAACTCTACAAGGATAAGTTCAAAGGTTCAAAATATAACATGTTATATTTGTGTGTGTCATTGTCAGTATTCTTTTTCTTCATCAGTCGAATAATGAATTTCACCTGTTTTAGTTCCAATGTTTTCCCTATTCTTTCTATCATAACTTCTATTCTCTAAACTAAAACAAAAATTCTATGGAATCAAAGTCACAAATATAATTTTGGGTGGTTAGGTTCAATCATGGTTCGAGTGAAATTATTATTCAAATTTACAAGGATAAATACATGTTTGAAACTAGGAAAACAAACCCTACAAGCAAGAAAATATTTGTAAGAAAGTATTTTCTTTTCAAAAATAAATCGAGGTTGGATCCTTTATGAAAATTAGTGAGATAAAAATGTTTTCAATGCCCATACTATAAAATAATTTGAGATAACAATAAAGAATATAATTTTATAGTCTTGGCAACCCTTATGAAGAATTGTACCTTATTTGAGAATCTGGCTTTTGAAAAACTTTCCATAAGTTCTAACCTGAATATTTACCAAAAAAGCATAGTTGAACCTATTAATAAGCTCTTTGTGTTCGCAATTTCTAGAGTTATGACACCATAAACCACCCCTTGATTAAGTTATGCAGATTTTTTTGTGAGAATCGTTCACTTTGCTAAGATGATAAAAGGAACTTGCTTGCTTCAGATATGGCAGTGTGCCTATCCTACCATTATGAGATAGTAATGTACCCTTCCTCCATTTCAATGTTAGGAGTTCCATATTCTCCCATGATACCCAGTTTAACCAAATGGAATTCTAGGATGAATTCCTTGATAGTAAAAAACACATTGATGGTTCTAATCACATTGTTATTCTAAGTGTATAATGATCTTCCTTTGTCTATCATGGAATAAGAAGCAGACCTATGTTCTCAACAGTTTATGACTCCCTCAGGTTCAGAGGACTTGAAATCCTCTGCAATGAAATCAAAATTAGAAACATCTCCCATAAAGAGGCCAAGTTATTTGTCAGATAATTTCTTCCATCTCTTCATTCTTTTATGAATTGAGACAATGGTTGTTAGAGATTGATCCCAAGATACTAGTGAAACCACCTGCGGATATGGATATCAAAAATGGAAACTTGGTACCCTCTATTTGAGACATGTAAATCCCTCACCCATGCATAGTGACCATCCTCTCCTACAACCATTAATTTATTCCCTTTACCTCCCTCTTCCTTGATAGGGGAGGTTGTTTTCACTTCTTTCTCCTTCACAATAATAGTCCTTGAGGAAAATTTGGCAACATTTATTCTACTACACTATCTTTCAAACAATGATAAGGATACAAACTACACCCAAACAAGGCCTCTTCCAAAATGAAATAGAACTCTACCTTCTTCGAAACCAAATTACGTTAGAAGGAATCAGGATAGTTCTAGTAACATCCTGATGAGGCTTAATGAAAACCATTGAATCCAAACAAGAAGTAGTCAAAAACATCTATAAAATGAGTTCATAGTTGAAATTTATTGTACCTAACCTAATATAGAAATGGTACATCGACGTTGAACTCGACATACATGTGAGAGAGAGGCATACAAGATCTACACACAAGATAATCACAAGAGATAATCACAATCATTTTACACACAAGATCTACACGAGGGAGGCATCTCTCTCAGTTATTCTTCCACAATAGAATTTTTTTATTTTCAATGCCTTTGCATTGTCCGTTATTTCATTCATGGTTTTGATGCATTTTAAGGCTACCTCTTGCTCCTCCTTTTATTCTGTCATGGAACTACATAATCCATTTAACAATTGCGTGTTAGGGATCTAAATAATAACAGATAATAATAGATAACAACTGAAGACAAGTTCATTCAATGCCATTTAAAAAAAAAAATGAATGTTAAATATGTTTAATATAATCATATCACTAAGAAAGAGACTCAATTTCATCATTTTGAGTTCATTTTTCGAAACTCATAGACATTATGTTTATGATAATTATTTTATAGAGACAAAGGTTTAATATACGAGTGAAGAGTTCATTGTCTACACGTGAGGGAACAAGGGTGGAAATGGAAGAAATTATTTCAGGTATGGCACCTAGGCATTTCCATTGATACAAACTACATATATCTTATTCCCTCATGCTTTCTACACTATACAACCTCTTGATTTTACAATAAACATTGCTTTGATTCTCCTTCAATAGCCAACAACCCTGACATAGTGTATATCATGTGTTGATATTTTTTTTTACATCAATTTATGTTTAGAAATTAGGTTAATAAAGTTCCTGTAGGTCATTGTCCTTATCTTGGCATACCCTTGATGAGATTTGATCATTGGCTTGTGGCTAAATCCATGAGTAATTTTGAGCCTCTACATATATGGGAAAAGAATACTATGCCATTGATTTAACATGTTTGACAACCCAATCCCAACAAATCAATGAGCAACGTACCCATTTCCCTCTGGTGCTTCCATTAGAAGTAAGTTGAATATTGATTCCACTATTGAATTATTACATAGGCTAATTTCAAACATACATGGTGAACCTTTGATGATGCAACCTTTGTGCGTTGGGAATATCAATTGATTTATTTAGCATGTCAATGGTCAAGTCCAATATAAAAATGCATTTACATAGTTATGGGGTTAAACATTTAATTTTTAATTAGTTTTCTAGATGAATGTTGAAACATAAATTTAAATAAACTCAGAGAATATGTGGGCTAGCTACAAAGTCAATGTAAAAATTCATCATAACTGTATATGGCATTATTAAAATGATGTCATAGAGGAATATATATTCATAAATAAGACGCCACGAAGGTGACCTTTCTTGTTTAGAAATGTGAATTTGGTCACAATTTCCTATATGGACCCTTGGAATTTCGCAAGTGACCTTCAACTAGGTGTACTCTATAGTTATCCGCCTCTTTGGGTACTTTTACTAACAACTATTGGCGGTGCTATGATCCAATCTCTAGCTTCATATTAGCAATTGTAATGTGAAAATGTTTGGGAGAGAATTGTCGAGAAGAGTATCCAACTAAAACAAATTACATAGTTTGGCTACTTGATGAATTATATGTTGTAGTCAGTGATATTCCATAAATTATTAGGATAACCTATTACTTCAATGTGTTGTTTTGTCATATTGTTGAAATCTATTTTAGGATGGTTTTCTTATGGGAATAAACTAGATGTTTTGGAACTTGTCATTCCCCTTTTTAAAAGTCATGCAAATCTAGAAAGGAAGAAGGTTCATGGAATTCTAGAATTATATGTTGAAATATGTGATAACATCATCTCTGATATTAGAAAATCTATCTTTGTTGCTACAACACCAACCATACTCTTGTATATTGTATTCAGAATTACTTAACAAATATTCCTCAAGATGTGATTCAATGATATAATATCAATATTCTTATTGGAGCTGCTCCATGTTTTCTTCTTTCCCACTAACTTGAATCTAGGCCACTTTAACCAAAAAAATAATTAGAACCCTATAAAAATTTAATAGCAATAACTATCACATCTAAAAAAGATAGTTCTATTTAGTAATTTTTAAAATTACATGCAAGAAATAATGTGAATGGATTTACTCACTTCATAAGCCAATACATAATATAGTATGTCTAATTCATTCTTTGTTCCTAAAACAATGAGAAAATACAATAATGCATTTGGAAATTTAGCCATTAGGGAAAGCATCAACAAAAACAATACATTTGAACTAAACTTAATTTAAACCATTTTGAAAAATTAGTCAAGGAATGCACTCATACCTTGTATCCTAATAGATTTTAAATCAAGGTAGAAGTATATCCCATATCCACAAACCTACTCTTAGTGCTACTCCAGGATGTGCTAGATGAGATTTCCTGTAAATCGGGAATGAAATAAAAGGGATAATAATTCAAATAATGTCTGTAAATAAGGAATGAAATAAAAGGGATAAGGATTCAAATAATGTATGTAAATAAGGAATGAAATAAAAGGGATAATAAATCAAATTATTATTTAAATTTTGGTATTTGTATATATTTTATCATGTAGCAAAGCATTAAAGTGTGATGAATCAAAAAACACCTTTTCTTTATGTAAAATTATATACTTATCAGGTTTTAAGATCCTCACTTCCTACCCTTTGTTGTTAGAATGATTTAGTCATTTTCTTCTATACACTGAAATATCATATTTTGAATTTTTTGGCTTCAAATCTGTATGGGCTTGGACTATATTCATGGTGGTATTGGCGTATGGCATAGAGAGATAAAGCGACACAATATTTTGGTCTCTCACATAAGAATATGTTTGTTTGTTTTCATTATTTATCATGATGCAGGGTTCCTTTTATTATTTCCACCATTAATTGAAGTAAACCTTCAACAAGTCAATCCTCACACTCATCAACTTAAGCTATGTGAATTTGGAAGTGTGAAAGAGCTAGTGAGAGTTTTTATGGTTTATTGGAGTTACAGTGAAAGTTATTGAATTCTATAGCCTTATTTAGAATATTCTCTTATCTACATCTTTAGAGATCAATGCATTGTGATTTAAAAGGAAAGTTATGGTCGTTTGATGCTTGGTTAAAGGTTAGGTGCTTTTCCTTTTGGCATTTTTTTATTCCACTCCTAGTATCAATAACATTATGCTCATTATAACATGTTAAGGGTGAGTCAAATATGTCATACATATTTTCTCGCTATTATCATGCTTTAGAACATATTTTTGGAGCAACAAAGTATATGACAAAATAACATTAGAGTCTCTATGTGCTCATGCTACATAACGTTAGATCTCTGCATTTTCCATTCTACCTTCTCATTTTGTGCTTCAATGTGAATGCCTTAGGAAAAAATAGCTTGTATTCCCCACTTGTTGTTTGATTCCCTTTCCTTAGAGCTACTCTCATCGTTTGATTCTTGATTCCACTTTCATGGCAGTGGCCATTGATTGTACGATCCTTATCTTTTATAGACACTTCTAACATCAATTGAATATTTTTTGCATTATCATCCCTCCATGGTACACCACCCTAAGTAACTACTCAGTTAAGACACCACATATGGGATATAATGGTAAGGAAATATCTTGCATGTGTTTTTTTACTTTAAGGGAATGTTTCCTCTTGCCCAACTTAGTCTCAACAAAACCTGCAAGATCAAAACTCTACATACCATCATTTTTCTTTGTTAATGTCTACAAATGACAATTTCCTTATGTTGGGGGTGCCTATCTTGGTGACACGATGGAGAGATTGGAAGTGAAATTACTCTAAAATCTTCATGAAGTATACACCAACTAATGGGTATAGGTGCCTTAGCTTCTAGGTGGCCACCTTCTTGGCGAACACTTGATTTGGGACTATCATAGCCCAAGTGCCCCTTAACTATTGAACACTTAATTTTTCCACTATGCAAAGTTAGTATGGGAGTAGGCCTCAAATTGTGTGGTCAACTTCTTCCTAGCTATGTAACCCACATGATTTTTTCTTAGCATCCAATTTCACCAGTGTTAATATAATTTTTTAAGTGGTTTATAGTTTCCTAAGCTAATTGGCCTTAGGTATATTGTATACCCAATTAAATTTTAAATTATTTCTTTCTTTACACACTCATTGGACTTAACACACCTATTTATAAAATATAAAAATGAACCTTTTATTTTGCATATTTTGAATGTTTCACTTGCATATATGCAATTTTTTGTCACAGGTTTGAAGTAGATTGTAACACCCTCCTCCCACATCTACTAAATTAACCGTCCAACCGAGGTAAACATGTGATGTATTATGATATGATTCAAATCCCTAGGTAACAATTAAGGAAGTAAACACAGTCAATCTAACCTTTTACACCTGCAATAGAACCCCCAGGATCCATCCAAACCTTCCTGGTGACAAGCCCCTAAGACAAACTGACATTTTGTTGTATTAAAGCCTTAGTTGCTCCCTTGACACGAGCATGCATGTGACTGGGACCCTCCAATTGCTCCCACAGCAAGGCATGTGTGCCACTAGGGACTTTTTTAGGTAATTCTCTGCTAACGACTCCAAAATTTGTACCACTTTTTCAAGGTGAGAACTTAGGCCATCACCCAGAACTCCATGAAACTTCCAGAGATGAAAAGTAACACAAAAAATGGTACAAGTGAAAATAACTGAATAAGGATGTGACTTGACCCCTACTAGCCATGACATGCATTCTACTAGTTTAAACAACAAATCTGAGCATAGGAGTCTCATACTTATAACCAACATATAACCATATAAGTATGAGACTCCTATGCTCAGATTTGTTGTTTAAACTAGTAGAATGCATATTTATGAAATGTTTGACGAAATGCATGTCATGGCTAGTAGGGGTCAAGTCAAGTCCTTATTCAGTTATTTTCACTTGTACCATTTTTTGTGTTACTTTTGATCTCTGGAAATTTCATGGAGTTCTGGGTGATGGCCTAAGTTCTCGCCTTGACATTTTGTCAAACATTTCATAAATATGCATTCTACTAGTTTAAACAACAAATCTGAGCATAGGAGTCTCTAAAGTATGAGACTTCTAAAGTGTTTCTTCCAACCAAGTCTCCACGATTAGTAACTCAACCCACAACTATTGTTGAGCTAAAGAGTGTTTTTCCAACCAAGGCTTTAGGACTAGTAACTCAACCCACCAAGGGATCCAGAGAATTTTTCCAACCAAGCATCAAGACATAATACCTCAAACCAAGTTGTTGGAGGGCTCCAGAGCTTTTTTCCAACCAAGGATCCATGAACTAATAACTCAATCCATAGCCAAAGGAACACAAGAGCCGACCAAAAAGCAAAAGGGAAAGAATCCCACAACACCATTGCTATCGAGGAAATGGAAAGGCTAGAAAAAACCACTGCCAATATATGAAATCCTCCATGCCAATGACATATCATGACCAAGAAACCGCATGCATATACCATGCATGCCAAAACTACTAAGGAAATCATACATGCAACTTGATACTTGCAAGAAAAAACCATCATAACTGTTGATCTTGATGTTATCTTGCGCTTTCCTTCTCTTTATTTTCCTTCTTGCTCCATTGTAGGTATGCCACCCTCCTCCAAGAGTGCTACAACAAAACTCTAAGTGTTCAAGAGTATGAGAGAGAGAGAATAGAATGAGAGCTCCAAAATTGAACTGATCAACAACCATGAACTGATCCTTAGAAGCCTTTTTATTAATGAGGCCTCTATTTTCTTCATTTTCCATTATTTTCCTTCATTTTTCTCCTCACATGCAACCTATGACCTTTCACCTTCCTTTCTCCTAATTTCCACTCCACAATTTTCATAAATAAATTCCAATAAATGCCACTTTACCTTTCTAAAGCCTTAGTCATTTCCTTTGCCGATTTCCATCGCCATAATAAATCGAATGAATACCCACACTAGGATGTTTTCCCAACATTTAGTTTGGAATATGTATCCCATGAACATGGTTGTTATTTTTCCTTTATTAAATTTTATTACATCGATTTGTGACCAGGGTTATTACAGACCCTTCCCTTTTCTGGTAACACTGTCCTCAGTGTTCAATGACACCTACAACCAAGAAGAATGTTTAAAGAAAAACATATTGCCTATGGAGCTTTATAGCTTAGCTCATTTTAGTATTTATAATGATCAACCTACTGAGAAGTAAACCAACATGACAACGTAACAATATGACAACCATAATGACAAGACACCCATACTGCTTATAGGAGCTTTATAATAGAACTCATGGTGGTATTTGTTGTAGCATTTTTTGGTTTTGGTAAGTTAAAATAAATTAGTCCAAAAAATGAAAATATTTTTCAAAAAATGTTAAGCTAGGATATGGAAAAAAAGAATACTAAATAAAAATGTTAGGAAATATTTTGATGAATATGTCCATATGAAAGAAAATGTTAGAATAAATGCCCTAAAAAATGAAGGCAAAAATAAAATGTTAGGTTAGAGAGAAAAGCAAAAAACGGATCATGAATGTGTGCAAGTCCAACTGTCACTACTTTTTACTTTATTATGCAAAATAATGGTTGTGTGCAGCTTGTCATAAATGCCACAACCCATGATAGTCAAATAGTTTAATCTTGACTAGTTCATGCTTTAAATTTCATGTTTATAGTTAGAGAATAAAGATCTAGCCAAACTGTTTAATCTTGGCAGATTGGTAGTTAGGTAGAGAATAATAAGGAGCTCATCAGTTTAATCTGAGCCCTTGGATGTTATAAGGTTAGAATTAGATAGTTTGCTTTTCAAAAGAAAAGGGAAAGAAAAGGGTCTGCTAGCCTAAATGCACCCAATTAAGTGAAGAAAAAATGTTAGGATAAGTAAAGGGTAGGTAGAAGTAAGGTTGCAAAAGTACAAAGTTGATTGAAGCATAAGCACATTTATCATGCTTAATTCAATGTTTTAGTGTGCAGGAGTAGTTATAAAAGTGAAAAGATGTTCACAAGTTGATTTGGTTAAATTCCCCTCATTTCATTTCATCCCCCACTACATACTTACTAATTTTCCATTATCCCATCATTTCTTATGAAAATACCCTTTTCCCTTCATTTTCACCTGTGCCCCTTGGTTTCACACATTTTCCTAGCAATAAACCCTCCAAACTCATTCTCCTACCCAAAAACCCCTTTACCCTAGTAATTTCCCTAAAAACCCATAAAATCCCCCTTATCTTAACTTTTATTCCCCCCTTCGCTTTATTTAACTTTAACTTTGCCATTCATATTTTTCTTGACAAAACCGTTTTAACCTATAAAGACCCCTTTAGCCTAAGTTTTGTTTCACCACGCATTATTTAACTTTAGCTATGCTATATTCACATTTTCTTGCATATAAAACCTTTTAACCCACCCCCTTGGTGCAGTTAACAAACCCGTCCATTATATTCTAAACCTACTTTATTCATTCAATAATTACAATTATTTGTAATTAAACTCTCGGGCCCTGCTAATCTCCTTTTGATTCACCTCCATCCAACTCCGCCGTGCAATATCCATTAGATCTTTCACCCCTAGATCTAACGACCCGTAGCCATATTGTGCGCTCCCGATCTCCGACCTTTACCGGCCTGAGAGCACGTGAGATTCGTGGTTTTGCTCAGGCCCCTTAGGGTTACGTGGCAGCTTTACGTTAACTCATGTGCTCTCCAAAAAATACCGCCCTTCACTCAAAAGCGGTGCAATGGCCTCCGATACCACCTCCCCCCGTAGGCCGAAACCATCCACTGTTCACATTATGAATTTCCACGCGAAAGTTAACCTTTACCCATTAAAATGCCAAAGACCCTCATTTCCGCTCTTTTAGCCCGTTTACACAATGAAACCTACCTAACCCTTCCTGTGCCACCTTGAACCTTTGAAACCCAATTTGACCTCCAATTACCTTCCAAACACTACCACGACTCCGTCCACAAACCTCTAAGCTCAAATAAATCCATTTATCACCTCCCTTTCAGCTTGCATTTTTCTTAACAATTGTTGTATTCTGCAGGATATTAGAAGACTAGGAGACTCGATAAATGATACTAGTCACAAAATTTGTTTACTCCAAGATTCACAAGGAAATGAACTCAAAAGCCTTTATTTAGAAGAAAAAGACAATTATCACAGAGAAGAAGGAAACATTTACACAATAAATGTTAAAACAAACAATTTACACAGTAAATGACTAAATAGAGGAGGCAGATAAAGAAATACAAGTCAAAGACAAACAAGTCATAAGTAAATATGACAGCTAGCGTGAAAATCAACCAAAATTCAGCTTTTGGAGGAACAGTCAGCAGCTTCAACAATTTTCAGTTTTTTCAAGCAATAGTCACCAACAGCACAACATCAAAATATTTCTAGGTCAACTAGCAGTCTTTATTTTGATAATCTATTTTTGTAAAAATAGTTTAGGATATTTTATTAGTTCTACTGTTGTATAAATAAATCTCTTCATGAGTTATTATGGTTTGCACCCTTGAAGAAGAGTGGCATCCTTGAAGAAAGGTTGCATCCTTGATGAAGCATTTTAAAAATGTTTGATGTACTTAACTGGAACCTTAATTCAAAGCGAAGGATTCTGAATTTTGTTTTACACAACTTGTGTTTGCCGTAAGTTTTTCTAGTATTACTCATTATGTTTTTCTTCATATTCTTATGTCTTAGAGAGATAACAGGTAGGAATAATTGTGTTTCAATCTATTCCTATAAGCTTCTGAAGTGATAATCTATAAAGAGAATGAATTAATGGACTGTTTGATTGATTAATTCCCTCTAGATCAATAAATCGTCAACATCTTTTGTAAGCTTAAGCATATTCTCTTAAACCTTCTGAATATAGTTCAAAGGTTTTGATACTTATGATTATTTAATTTTCAGCTTGGAAACTGTGATAATCGTATTATTTCTTTGTTTCTGCCCATCACCATACAAGCTAAATCATTGTGTGAAATTTTATAGTAGCCCTCTACTTTGACATTAATATTATTCACAAGGTTAGGCATATTAGTGTTTCATCTGTTTTATTCATTGATCCTCCAAACTAAAGCAAAACCCCCCAAAAAATTATCTTAGATGCTTTGGCATGATAGCTTACCATTATCATCTCATAGATACAACATAAATATGGCCTCATTGTTGGGGAATCGAATTTCATTTAGTTTTCCTGGGGCAACGATATTCATTCTATTCCTTTAAGGTGACTCCACTACGCCAAATTAGCACCTTTTAAGCACATCAGATCTCATTCAGAATCTGACTTAGTTAATCCTCTGTCAGATCCTGAAAAATTCTGAGAAACGCCAGTTCTAAAAGGAGACATCAACCATCTTCTTCTTCCTCTTCAGCCCTGTAGTCTAAAGATTTAGTATCATTTGATCCTTTTAGTAATATTCCATCGCATCCTGATTTAACACAAATACCTATTAGGGTTTCTAAACTATTAGATAGGGGAGTTGACTTAGATTCAACTTTCCTCATTCATTCTTTTGAAACACATCAAGAATCCCCACTACCACCAGGATAACCTAAAACTAAGTCTGACTTGGGTGTTCATTTACCTAAATACAAACCCACAGATTTCATATCCCCTACCACTTATTCATTTTCTTCCACTGTTGGACAACCTGAAACTTTTACTTCTGAACAACCTGAAGCGACCCTCTTTGTATATTCAAATCCACTCTTTGAAACAAAAGAGGGTATTCATTCACATGTCCAAAATTTGGTTCTTAAGATTCCTTTAAAGTTATTCAGGAGATCCCCTCCTTCTTCACCTCCACATAGTCACACACCCCCTCAATCAACTTCTTCTACCTCTTCTTCATCTTCTTCTTCTTCATCCACACAAACACCTCATACACCACCTTCTACTATGGTATTCCAATCTATTATACAAGCTAGATATGCAGCTTTAGTATTACCTACTAACCTCGATGCATTCCCATCTAGGTACTTGAAATACCTTCCGAGGTATAATGGAGAAACTGGTCCCTCAACTAAGGACCATCTTCAAGATTTTCTAGACTTTGCAGACAACATGAATATTGAACAAGAGAATGTTTACATTAAATTGTTTTTACAGTCACTTGAAGGAAATCTAAGAATCTGGTTTAGGCAGTTCCCTGTAAATTCCATTAGAAATTGGGAAGAGCTTACAAAAATATTTAAAAATCAATGGGGTGTAAAGAAAGATCCTGTTTACTTTCTGACTGAGTTTGAAGAACTTAAAAGAAACTTTGGTGAACTTGTATTAGATTTTACCAAAAGGTTCAATAAACTTTATCATAAGTTTCCCCCTGATTGTAAACCCCCTGTAGCAACAACTAAGTCTAGGTTTTCTAAAGTCTTTGACGATGATTTTGTTGTAATGCTAAGAGAGAGAACTTCAAGAACTCTTGAAGATATGAAAACATATGCTATAGAGGTGGAAGTAAATAGGGCTGCTTCGACTTCCTTGAAAGCTAAAGAGGAAAAGGCCCAAAGAAAACTCAAATCTATTCAAGAAGCCTGTAGTTCCTCTAGTTCTTCTAAGACTAAAACAGAAGGTTCTAAAATAGATGAAATAAATTATCTTCTTAGAAATCTATCAAATAGAATTTCCAAGATTGAGACTCAACCTAGGACAGTCCAAGAAACAGTTATTAGACCCCAAAATCAAAATCAAGGTTATTATAGAAGGAATCCACAATTACAAAACCTTCAGAGACCTGGTAATGATCAGCAGGTTCCCACTCCTTTACTGATAGATGACCAGCAACCTAATGAAAATACTATGACTATTACTAAAGATATCAATAACATGGATACTTATTCTAATCAAATAGTTATGATTCCTCTCTCACAACAAAATCAGGTTCAAGAATATCAAGAATCCTCACAGGTTTCTAAATACCATGCCTTCTCTGAATTTTTAATTGCAAATTTGAACAAGAGATATGATCTTAGGCCTAGACCCGACCCCATAAGACCTCCTAAGGAGACACCAATAATTGAACCTTGTACCAAAGTTGCTGAAAATCAAACAACTATTATTCCACCATTAAATCAGTCAACTGATACTGCTCAAAATGATAAAAATTCTTTGACTATATTTAATGTTGAAAAAGAGTTAGAAAGAGTTAAAATCCCAATTCCTCTTTCAGAACTTTCCAAAAACCCTGGGTATAAAAATCAAGTCTCCAAATGGATACAAAACACCTCGGTTGATGTTGAAAGTGATATCATTGGTCTGCAAACTGAAAAACCAAGAATTGTCTTTGGTCCTAGCTCAAATATGATAGATGAAATAGTGCCTCCTTTATATGTAACTCTTAAGACAAATGATTCCATGTTATATAATTTTATGCTTGATTTTGGAGCATCACATAACCTCATGCCAAAAACGATCATGGACCATTTGAAACTTGACATAACTAGATCATATCATGACTTGTACACCTTTGATTCTAAAAGGGTGCCCTGCTTAGGATTGATTAAGGATTTAGTAGTCACCCTTGCCCAAATTCTAGTGGAAAGTGTAGTGCTTGATATAGTTGTCACAGATATCCCTCCCAAATTTGGAATGCTCCTTTCTAGGTCTTGTTGTGCCAAATTAGGGGGAACTCTTCATATGGATATGTCTTATGCCACTATTCCAGTTTATGGGGGAGAACAACTAAGGTTATATAGAGAGGTAAGATTTGTGCACACTGTTTGCAAAATAGAGTAGCCAAGGAACCATCCCATTTATGCAATTGATCAAGATTTTGGTTGCTTTCAACTCTTTTCAAACCAAAGACATGAAACTCAAGTTAAAATTGAAGATGTAATTGAAATTATTGTACCAAATCAAACTGATGTATGGAAACTATTTTTTGATGGTTCTTGTACAAAAGATGGAGTAGGAACTAGGGTAGTTTTAATTTCACCAGAAAAAGAAAATATCACCAAATTGTGCAAACTCAACTTCGAAGTTACAAATAATGTGGCTGAATATGAAGCTTTCCTTTTGGGACTGCAATTAGCAAAAAGCTTAAAGGTTCAAAACTTAAGTGTTTTTACTGATTTAGAACTTATTATCAAACAAGTGAGAAATATTTTCCAGTCTAAGAATCCTAGGCTTAGGTCTTATCAAAATGAAGTTGGGGATTCAGTCGAAAACTTCTTTGATACTTTTAATTTGACTTATATTCCAAGAAATCAAAATATTCATGCACATGCCATAGTTGTTTCTGCTAGTTCATTTAAAATTCCTGATTAGACCAATGTACTCTATCAAATACAAGTCAAGTACAGACCATCCATCCTAGACAATCTAAAACACTGGCAGATATTTGAAGATGATGAACATTTGAAATATTTTCTGTAGATTATAGATGAATTTTCAGTTCTACAAATTGATGAAGAGAGAACAGAAATAAATGAAAATACAAATGAAAATGATATTTCAAATTTCAATTCAAAAATTGTTGATCATGACATTATTCAATTGTCTAGCAATTTTATTCCCAAATGCCTCATTCCTTTAGAAAAAATATTTGATCAAAATGATGTCCTCCAAAACCCTCAATCCATTTCTTCACAAGATGACATAGAAGAAATTAATATTAGAACAAATGATGATACTAAAAACATCAAAATCTGTGCATCTCTAGATCTTGAGATTAAAGCTCAATATCTTAAGTTACTTCAAAATTATAAGGATGTTTTTGCATGGACTTACGCTGATCTAAAAACCTATGATACTTCATTAATACAACATACGATTCCTTTAAAGACAGAAGCAGTTCCTTATCAACAAAAACTTAGGAGGATCAATCTAGCTCTTCTACCAACTATAGAAAAGGAAATTAAGAAAATTCTAGATGCCTGGATCATTCTCCCTCTTAGATATTCTAATTGGGTTGCAAATTTAGTTCTTGTTAGAAAGAAGAATGGAGAAATCAGACTATGTGTGGACTTTAGAAATTTGAAAAAAGCATCATTAAAGGATAACTATCCTTTGCCCAAAATGGATCAGTTACTTCAAATGGTTTCAGGAGCACAAAGAATTTCTATGCTTGATGGTTTTTTAGGCTATAATCAGTTAAATGTTGATTCAACAGACAGAGAGAAGACAACCTTTACTACACCTTGAGGTACATTCGTGTATGCTAGAATGCCATTTGACTTAACCAATGTTGGAGAAACATTTCAGAGAGCTATGGATGTAGCTTTTGTAGGTCAGGTAAATAAATTTGTGGTCATTTATCTTGATGACATAATTGCTTTTTCTAAATCTGATCAGAAACATCTAAAGCACTTAATGAAGGTTTTTGATAGGTGTAGAAAATTCAGAATATCATTGAATCCTAAAAAGTCTCCATTTGCTATCAAAGAAGGAAAACTGTTGGGCCATATAATTTCAAAATAAGGAGTGGTGATTGATCCCAAGTGTGTATCTACCATTAAAACATTGACCTTACCTAGAAACAAGAAGGAGATTCAAGATTTTCTAGGCAAGATTAATTTTTTAAGGAGATTCATCCCAAATTATGTTGAGATTGTAAAAGATATAATTGACATGCTCTGAAAAGATCATGAAGTTAAATGGACTGTCTCTTCTAGGCATGCCTCTGATCAGATCAAGAAATATATCTCTGAAGCTCCTACCTTGGCCAACCCTGATTACACTAAACAATTCAATATCTTTTCCTTTGCCTCAGAGACAACCCTTGCTCCTGTTGTACTAAAAAAAGAATGAAGATTCCCATGACCAACCCATAGCCTTTTTTAGTAAGGTTATGAGAGATGTTCAACTTAAGTATGACATAATTGAGAAGCAATCCTATGCCCTTATTCAAGCCTTGAAATCATTCAGGATGTATGTCCTACATTCTTCTATTACTGCTTATGTTCCTAACAATGTTGCGAAAATCATTTTAACTCAACCAGACACTGATGGAAAGAGAGGTAGATGGATCACTCAAATATTGGAGTTTGATCTAACTATCAAAACTAGAAAGCTAGTAAAAGGCCAAGGATTAGCTAAGATTCTCGCTGAATCCAACTCTAAAGTGCTCAGAATCAATTCTGTTTTATAGATACAAGGGAGGAATTCGTAAGAACTTTCTGAAAATTCAGATAAGAAGAATACACAAGAACCTTCTATCCTTGTAGAAGGGGAGAATCCATAAGAACCTTCCCTTCATCCTAAAGAAAATAATCCACAAGAACCTTTACATTCAAATCGGATCTGCCCTTTATACATTGATGACAAATTTCTGTTGTCAGATTGGTACCAAGGCATTGTAAATTTCTTGATCCATTTTGAATGTCCAACATCATTCTCCAAAAGCTAGTGTAAAATTCTCAAACTGAAAGCAGTCAAGTACTGTATCATAAATGCAAATTTGTATTGGAAAGACCCACTAAATATTTTTTTATTATGTTTAACAAAATCAGAAATTGAAGGAATTATTGACCAATTTCATGTAGGATTTTGTGGAGGACATTATACTTAGAGAGCAAAAACATATAAGATATTAAGGGGAGGATTTTATTGCCCAACATTGTTCTTACAAGTAGGAGCAAAGGTCAGAGGTTGTGTTTCTTGTCAAATGTTTGCTAGTAAGTAAAAATTAGCAGCTCTTCCACTGGTTCCATCAATAGTCTCACAACCTTTTCTCCAATGGGGATTAGATTTTGTTGGAGAGATTCATCCCACTTCAAGTAATCAGCATAGATGGATCCTCACTACAAGATACTACTTCACTAAATGGGTGGAAGCAATTTCAATGAGTAATGCTACTGATTCAATAGTAATCAAATTTATGGAAGAGAACATCTTATCTAGATTTTGTTGCCCAACTCAAATTGTCACTGATAATGCAACAAATTTTTCTAGTGTTAAAATTATTGAATTTTTCCAGAAATATCAAATTTCGTTACATCATTCAACTCCATATTACCCACAAGGTAATGGCCTTGCAGAATCCTCAAATAAAAGTCTGGTAAAGGTAATAAAAAAGACTAGCAGATCATAAAAAGAGCTGGGACTCTCATTTAATTTATGCAGTATGGGAAAATAGAATTACTCCAAAGAGATCTACTGGAAAATATCCTTTCCAGTTAGTTTATGGGAAAGATGCAATCTTCCATACCAATTTGGCCTTCCCTGCTTTAAAATTCCTACAGGATTCAACAGATGAACCTTATGATTTTTCAAGGAGAATAAATCAGATTATTGAACTAAATGAAAAGAGAGATGAAGTTCAATAAAAATTGAAAAAGTATCAGAATAAGATGAAGAGATTGTTTGACAGAAGAGCTAGGGAAAGGGACTTCAAGGTAGGTGACCTAGTTCTAAGATGGGATTCCAGGAGAGAAGAAAAAGGAAAACATAGCAAGTTTGACAACCTGTGGTTTGGACCTTTAGCAATTGCTGAAGTGAAGGGAAACAAAACTTTTGTGCTAGAAAATCTTGAGGGGATATATTCCACTTATCCTGTAAATGGAAGGTTTCATAAACATTACATTCAGTACTGAGAAGTTGAACTAGATTTCATTACTACCATTGTAAAAAACTCCGGTTTCTTTTACTTTTCAAGCTGTCAGTGTTATTTTATATAGCAAAAGACTCCATAGCCCGAGGAGAAGGCACATGGATCTACAGGTTCTTTGCATTCTACAAGAAAAAGCAGTCACCAGATGGAGCTAATGTTGTAGCATTTTTTGGTTGTGGTAAGTTAAAATAAATTAGTCCAAAAAATGAAAATATTTTTCAAAAAATGTTAGGCTAGGATATGGACAAAAAGAATACTAAATAAAAATGTTAGGAAATATTTTGATAAAGATATCCATATCAAAGAAAACGTTAGAATAGATGCCCTAAAAAATGAAGGAAAAAATAAAATGTTAGGTTAGAGAGAAAAGCAAAAAACAGATCATGAAAGTGTGCAAGTCCAAGTGCAACTACTTTTTACTTTATTATGCAAAATAATGGTTGTGTGTAGCTTGTCATAAATGCCACAACCCATGATATTCAAATAGTTTAATCTTGACTAGTTCACGCTTTAAATTTCATGTTTGTAGTTAGAGAATAAAGATCTAGTCAAACTGTTTAATCTTGGAAGATCAGTAGTTAGGTAGAGAATAATAAGGAGCTCATCAATTTAATCTGAGCCCTTGGATGTTATAAGGTTAGAATTAGATAGTTTGCTTTTCAAAATAAAAAGGAAAGAAAAGGGTTTGCTAGCCTAAATGCACCCAATTAAGTGAAGAAAAAATGTTAAGATAAGTAAAGGGTAGGTAGAAGACAGGTTGCAGAAGTATAAAGTTGATTGAAGCATAAGCACATTTATCATGCTTAATTCAATGTTTTGGTGTGCAAGAGTAGTAATGAAAGTGAAAAGACGTTCATGAGTTGATTTGGTTAACTTCCCCTCATTTCATTTCATCCCCCACTACATGCTTACTAATTTCACATTATCCCATAATTTCTTATGAAAATACCCTTTTCCCTTCATTTTCACCTTTGCCCCTTGGTTTCACACATTTTCCTAGCAATTTACCCTCCAAAATCATTCTCCTACCCAAAAACCCCTTTTCCCTAGTGTGAAACCCTTTCCCCTAGTAATTTCTCTAAAAACCCATAAAACCCCCCTTATCCTAACTTTTATTCCCCCCTCTGTTTTATTTAACTTTAACTCCGCCATTCATATTTTTCCCGACAAAACCCTTTAAACCTATAAAGACCCCTTTAGCCAAAGTTTTGTTTCACCCCACATTATTTAACTTTAACTCCGCTATATTCACATTTTCTCGTATATAAAACCTTTTAACCCACCCCCTTGGTGTGGTTAACAAACCCGTCCATTATATTTTAAACCCGCTTTATTCATTACATAATTACAATTCTTTGTAATTAAACCTCCAGGCCCCGCTAATCTCCGCTCGATTCACCTCTGTGCAACTGCACCACGTGATAGCCGTTAGATCTTTCACCCCTAGATCTAACGACACACAGCCATATTGTGTGCTCCCGATCTCTGACCTTTACTGGCCCAAGAGCACGCGAGATTCATGGTTTTGCTTAGGCCCCTTGTGATTATGTCGTAGCTTTACGTTAAATTAAGTGCTCTCAAAAGAACACTGCCCTTCACTCAAAAGCGGTGTGATGGCCTTTGACACCACCTCCCCGCATAGGCCGAAACCATCCACTGTTCACATTATGAATTTCCGCTCCAAAGTTAACCTTTACCCATTAAAATGCCAAAGACCCTTGTTTTCACTCTTTCGCCCTTTTACACAGTGAAACCTACCTAACCCTTCCTGTGCCACCCTGAACCTCTAAAACCCAATTTGACCTCCGATTACGCTCCAAACACTGACATGACTCTGTCCACAGACCTCTCAGCTCAAATAAAGCCATTTATCACCTCCCTGTCAGCCTGTGTTTTTCTTAACAACTCTTGTATTTTGTCAGTGATTAGAAGACCAAGAGAGTGGATAAATAGTTTTGATACTAGTCACAAAACTTGTTTACTCCAAGATTCACAAGGAATTGAATTCAAAATCCTTTATTCAGAAGAAAAAGACAATTATCACAGAGCAGAAGGAAACATTTACACATTAAATGTTAAACAAACAATTTACACAGTAAATGACTAAACAAAGGAGGAAGATAAAGAAATATAAGTCAAAGACAAACAGGTCGTTAGTAAATATGAAACTCAGCGTGAAAATAAAATAGCCTTCACTTTTTGGAGGAACAGTCAGCAGCTTCAACAATTTTCAGTTTTTTCAAGCAATAGTCACCAACAACACAACATCAAAATAGTGCCAGATCAACTAGCATCCTTTATTTTTGATAATCTATTTTTGTAAAAATAGTTTAGAATATTTTCTTAGTTCTACTATTGTATAAATAAATCTCTTCACAAGTTATTATGGTTTGCACCCTTGAAGAAGAGTGGCATCCTTGAAGAAAGGTTGCATCCTTGATGAAACATTTTTAAAACGTTTGATGTACTTAACTGGAACCTTAATACAAAGCAAAGGATTCTGAATTCTATTTTTCACTGTTTGTGTTTCTTGTAATTTTTTCCAGTATTACTTATTATGTTTTTCTTCATATTCTTATGTCTTATAGAGATAACCAGGTAGGAATAATTGTGTTTCAATCTATTCCTATAAGCTTCTGAAGTGATAATCTATAAAGAGAATGAATTAATGGACTGTCTGTTTAATTAATTCCCTCTAAATCAGCAAATCATTAGCACCCTTTGTAAGCTTAAGCATATTCTATTAAACCTTCTAAACATAGTTTAAAGGTTTCACACTTATGATTATTTAATTTTCAATTTGGAAACTGTGATAATCATATTATTTCTTTGTTTCTGCTCACCACCATACAAGCTAAATCACTGTGTGAAATTTTATAGCAACCCTCTGCTTTGACATTAATATTATTCACAAGGTTAGGCATATTAGTGTTACATTTGTTTTATTCATTGGTCCTCCAAATTAAAACAAAACCCCCAAAACAATAATCTTAGATGCTCTGGCATGATAGCTCACCATTATCATCTCATAGGTACAACAATATTTACATCCATATGCATATGTACATATACCAAAACATATACCAAACATATGCTAAGCATTTGCTCAACTAGTGAATAGAGAAGGATACATAGCTCGCATCTGATCCACCATCTCCCATGTAGCTTCATCGGGCCCAAAGTTCTTGCAATGCACATTAACCTACTTGGTTGCTTAGTTCCGGAGCATGAGCATCTTTCTCTACAATATACACTGAGGTTCCTTCTAGAATTCTCCTTCTGGATCCACCTATAATATAGACTAGTCGATCACATGATCAATGTCTTTAAGATACTTTTTAAGCAATGACATATGGAAAACGTCATGGACTTTCACTGTCAAAGGAAGTGCAAGTCGATGAGATATAGTCCAATCCTTTCAAGAATATTGAAAGATCCATAAAATTGAGGTGCCAACTTGGCACACGATCCAATCTGCAAGGAGCTATTCTTGGGATAAATGTGAAAGTACACCTATTCCCAAACCTGAAACTCAAACAACTTGTTCTGATCTGCATAACTTTTCTGCGTATCTTGTGTTGTCTTTAGATTCTTATTGAATACCTGCATTTCCTATTCCATTTCTGATAACATATCTGGTCCAATCAATACCCTATTCACCAGGTCACTCCAACTGATGGGAGTAATACAAATTTTCCCATACAATGCCTCAAACAGACTCATCCTCAAAGACTCCTGATACCCATTGTTATAAGAAAACTCTACCAGTTGAAGATACTCTTCCCACTTCCGATGTTGATGCATCACATACATCTCTGACATATCACCCAATATTCTGTTGACCCTTTTTATCTCTCCATCTTTCTGTGGATGATAAGTTGTACTAAAGGCCATTTATGTACCTAAACCTGCAAAAAAATCCTTCCAAAACTTGGAAGTGAGCTTTTCATCCCTGTCTAACACAATATTCTTCGAAACACCATGCAATCCAACCACATCTTTGATGAACACCTGTGCCACATCACTAGATGAATATTTATATTCCACTGGAATGAAGTGTGCTACCTTAGTCATCCTATCCACCACAACCATGATAGAATCATGTTGTCTAGATATTCTCGAAAAACATGTGATAAAGTCCATGGAATTGAGATCGTCTGTAGTAACACACCTGGATGCTTACACTCTACCTTTACCTATTGACAATCCAAGCATCTCGCCACAAACTTTGGCACTTCTTTCTTTAAGTTCGGAAAATAGTAGAACTTATTCACCGATTTCAATGTCTTTTGGTATCCTGGGTGACATGAATATGGTTTCACATGAAACTCACTCAAGATAATATTCTTGAGATCACTATCATCTGACACATATATCCTCTTCCTAAATCTGATCAAGCCATATACTGTGAGATGACAGTCCACATCCTGTGCACTTGTACCTGTACCTGTACCCATACCTCTACTCTCTTGTAACCTCTTCCTGAGTTCCATGTACCTATTACCTTGTTGAATTGCCTGTAAGATCTGAGCCGATAAATCTATCCCATAAGAACTCATAGCTTCTATGTAGTTCAATTGTATCCGCCTACTAAGAGAATCTACAAACCTGTTCTATTTACTTTAATGTACCGGATCTCAAATTCGAATTCGAACTCACTGATCATGACCAACCATCTAGCTTGCCTGGAATTTAGATTCGGTTGGTCAAATAGATACCTTAATCCATTGTCATAGGTCATTAGTACAAATTTGCTACCAAGAATATAGTGCCTCTTCATCTTCAATGCATGGATGATTGTTGCCAACTCAGGATCATGTGTCAGATAATTCTGCTCGTGATAATTCAGTTTTCGTGACTCATAGCATGCTACATGTCCCTCCTGCATAAGAAATCCACCAAGTCCTCTTTTGAAAGCATTTGTGCATACCACAAATTCTCTATCCATATCTGTAATCTTTAGCACTGGAGCAGTTTTCAACAACTGTTTCAACTTCTCAAAATTTGTTGCACATTCCTGTGGCCATTCAAAATTCTTACATTTTCATTGCAATGTTGTGATGGGATATGCAATATGTGAGAAGTTCCTTATGAACCTCCTGTAGTAACTTGCTAACCTCATAAAGTATCTTACCTCATCCACATTTCTAGGAGCTTCCCATTCAATTATAACCCTTATCTTCTCTGGATCTACTACTATTCCTTCCATGGAAACCACAAGTCCCAAGTAATGTACCTTTTTCTAAAAGAAACTACATTTGCTAAGCTTAGCATACAACTCATGCTCTCTTAGCAATCTCAATACTACTGCTAAATGTTCAACACACTCTTCTTCATTCTTAGAATATATCAATATATCATCAATGCATACAATAACAAACTTGTCGATATAAGGGCACAACACACTGTTCATCAAGCACATAAAAGTAGATGGAGCATTGGTCAAACTAAAAGGAACTACAAAAAAGCATAGTGTCCGTACATAGTCTAGAAAGTTGTCTTGTAAATTTCATCTTCCTTGATGCATACCTGATGATATCTGGATCTCATATTAATCTTCGATAACACTACCAATCCCTTCAATTGATTGAACAAATCATTAATCCTCGAGAACAAATACCTATTCTTAATGGTCACTTTGTTCAAATTCCTGCAATAAATTCATAACCTAAGAGTACCATCCTTCTTCTTCAAAAACAATACCAGTATACCCCATGGTGATACACTTGGCCTATTGTATCCCTTGTCAAGGATTTCATTCAACTACAACTTTAGCTCTACTAACTCTAGAGTGCTCATCCTATATGGTGCTTTTGATTTTGGTGCTGCCCCTGGTACCAACTCAAGAGAAAATTCTACTTCCTTGTGAGGAAGCAACTCTAAAATATCTCCGAGAAATACATCCTGAAACTGTTATAAAACCGAGTACCTGCTTAAGACATCCACATCCTAAAATTCCTTACCTTTGTCACTAGAAATATGCACTACAAGAAAAAACTCCCTTTCCTGCAACTATGCTTTGCCTGCATAGTTGTCACCATCCTAACTATTGTTTCTTTCTTCTTACCCTATAAGATTGTCTATTCTCCATTATCATCCAAACACTCAATCAATTTTCCATAATAGTCCACCTTGGTCCTATGGAGATACAAACAGTCCATACCCAAAAGCATACTATATGATCCCAATGACAATACATTCAAATGTGTTGATGTAGGCATACCATTCAACCCAACTGCACAAGATTTTACCCAATGATGAACTCACTTCTTTGTACCTATAGCCAACTACACTAACCAAGACTTTGCATGTACTTCTTTCTCAAACCACACTTATCCACTAGGTCAGGATTAACATAACTGTAATTAGATTCAGGGTCAATGAAAATAGAAACAACTTGATCACAAATCTTACCATCCATCTCAATAATATATGCCTAGTGATTTTCCTTCTTGTTATCCAACACTGCATATATCTTAGGAAAACTCTATCCAACATCTCGAACCGTCTGCACCTTCTAGGAATTGTAAATCTTTGGTCGACCACCCTTATGTTGTGGAAAAAATCTCTGGTGATATTCTTTGCCACAAGCCCAATACTGTAGGGGTTTCCTATCATCACCCGTGTTCTACTCAAACCGAAATTCCTATCCTTTGTCAAATGCATTGAACTTCTTGCGCGGTGTTGCATTCTCTTTTTTACTTGCATCCTAAGGCCTTCCCTGTTTCTTGTACCATTTTCATTTTTTCGTATTATTACCCTTCAAGTCCGGTTTAGTCTCAAATTTGTACTTTTATTTCTCATAATAATGCTTTAGCTTCCAAATGGCCTCCTCCAATGATCCAGGCTCATCAAACTCAATCCTATCCTTACATGTTATCGAAACCCACTGATGAATCTCTGAATCTTGGCCTTATCCTCCTTGAGGTAAGGAACATACCTCAAAAACTCCAGAAATCTGCTATTATACTTCTCATTAGTCATAAATCCCATCTTTAGCTCATAAAACTCTTTTCCCTATTGTCATAGTACCTCTCCGATAGGTACTTATTCCTAAATAGTCTCTTGAATTCACTCCAGGTCAACTCCTCCTCATAAATATCTCTAACGTTGTTTACATATTCCCACCAGATATATGCTTTAGTTTTAAGACTAGATGTAACCATTATGGCCTTCATATTCTCTGAGTAATCATGTATGCTAAAGAAAGCATTCATTCCAAGAAAACATGCTTTTGCATCCTGTGATTTCTTCATTTCCCCATCAAAGGTAGGTGACTTTTATTTCTTGAACTCATTCAGGAAATATCCCCCATCACTCCTACTGTAAGGATGATAACTATGATGACCATGATACCTATCAGAACAAGAACTAGAATAATACCTATGTCCATAACCTCTCCTATCTGGTGTATCCAATAACTTGCATCCTTGATCGCGTCATCTCTATCTGACTTGTGCCCATATTGAGATATCCTACCATATGCCCCATTAGTCCTATCCTCCTATCCATAGATGATCCTAAGTGGTCCCTGCCTTTGCAATTCTGACAATCTCTGAAGAATTACTGCATTGATTTCTATTTATTTCTCCTGTGCCTGCATGATTTTGTCATTATATGCTTTACAACTCCTTATTCCTTCCTTCAAACTACATAATGTGTCTTCTAAGTCAAAAGAGTTCCCAACACCACATTTCTCATCTGATTCATAGAGCAAATCTTTGTAATCTATCATTTTTGTAGTCATCTTTGATCTCTTCTTCCTACAAGGTATATAATGTCAGCAATACCAAATCACAAACAAAGCCGTTCCTTATCATAGTTCAGGGAGGATATCACATCAACATCTATTCATTGTTTCAACCATTATCCAGTGATCAAAGTGTGACCATACCAACCACATATTATGACCTTATGATGACAACTACAACCACATCAATGTATGCATAATGATATATAAGCACTAAGATGCATAACCAACATACACCCATGATGACCATAACACCATCAACTTTCATATGTCGACACCACAACAATCATGACCAATGCCATGCATACATAACAAGGACAAGGGCCTATATGCAACTGACATGTACATATGACAACACACTCATCCAAGGGGAATGGAAACTAGACATCACCCAAGGAGAACAAAACTTGGCTCTGATACCACTTTGTAACACCCTCCTCCCTCATCCACCCAAGTAATCGGCCAACTAGGGTAAATATGTGACAAAGAGTTACTATGATATGATTCAACTCCCTATGTAATAGGTAAGGAAGTGGAATTGGTGAAACACAGACAATCTAACCTTTTACACCTGCAACAAAACCCCTAGAAGCGATCCAACCCTTCCAGGTGACCACAATATGACATTTTGCTACATTAAAGCCTCAGTTTCTCCCTTGAAGTGGGCATGCATGTGACTTGGATCCTCCAATCGCCCCACAACAAGGAATGCGTGCAAATGGGGACTTTTCTAGGTAGTTCTATGCTAGCAACTTCAGATTTTGTGCCACTTTTTCAGGGCCAAGACTCAGTCCACTGCCCAAACCTTCATGAAACTTAAAAAAATGAAAAGTAGCATAAAAGCAATGGTACAAATGAAAATACTTAAACAAAAACTTGATTGGAACCCTACTAGCCATGATAGGTATTTCGTCAAACATGTCACAAATATGCATTCTACATGTTTAAAAAACATATCTGGGCATATGGGTCTCATACTTATCTGAAATCACTAATAAGCATTGATGCCTCATCACAATAACTGGATTACCATATATTAAGCCATATATTCATTGTACATTCAATGATTAATCAAAACATGATGACAACCATACATTATTACTATCAAAAAACTCATTCATAACATACATATAACCAACAAAAATATCAAGGATATAACAACCATATAAGCCACATATAAACAAATATATTTACCCACAAAATACCAAGGAGAAAGAGAGCACTTATTGATGAAAGAAGATTCCAACCAAGTTCGATACTTCCACATCCCACCCAACCATAGTTTGTTTGAACCAAGTCTCTCTCCAGCTAATCACCCTCGTGCCATATTCCAAGCATGAATGTGGGTTCGCATAGAAAAAATCCATCAAAATCAAGCTAGGGATTCTAGAGGCAAAACCACCTCAACCCTCAACCATTGGTTCCACCTCATAGTTAGACGTCACTAAACAACACCAAATTGGTCTCTACCCAAGCTGTCCAGAGCTCCAGAGCATGTGTTCCAACCAAGGATCCAGAACTAGTAACTCAAACTACAACTGTTGCCGGGCTCTAGAGAGTTTGTCCAACCAAGGCTGTAGGATTATTAACTCAACCCACCAAGGGCTCCAAAGGGTTTGTCCAACCAAGGATCCATGAATAATAACTCAACCCAAGTTGTTATAGGGCTCTAGAGAATTTGTCCAACCAAGGATCCAGGAACTAATAACTCAACCCATAGCCAAAGGAACATGAGAACCAACCAAAAAGCAAAAGGGAAAGAATCCCACAACACCATGGCTATCCAAGAAATGGAAAGGCTAGGAAAAACTACTATCAATCCAGGAAATCCTCCATCCCAATGAAAGATCATGAGCAAGAAACCACATGCATATGCCATGCATGCAAAAATAGTAAGGAAATCATACATGCAACTCGATACCTGCAAGAAAAACCTGTTGTAGCTACTGATCCTGATGTCCGCTTGCACTTTCTTTCTCTTTCTTTTCCTTCTCACTCCAAATACCAAGTATTCCACACTCCTCCAAGAGTGCTCCAAGAAAGCTCTACATGTTCAAGAGTATGAGAGAGAGAGAATGGAATGAGAGCTCCAAAACTTAACTAATCAAAAGCCATGAACTGATCCTCATAAGCCTTTTTATTAATGAGGCCTTTATGTTCTTCATTTTCCATTGTTTTCCTTCATTTTCCTCCTCATATGCAACCTGTGACCTTTCACCTTCCTTTTCTCCTAATTTCCATTATTTTCATAAATAAATGCCAATAAATTCCAATTTGTCTTTCCAAAGCCTTAGCCATTTCCTTTTCCAATTTTGATAGCCATAATAAGTCAAATGAACACCCACACTAGGATGTTTTTCCCGACATTTAGCTTGAAATATGTATCCCGTGACCATGGTTATTATTTTTCCTTTATTAACTTTTATTACATGGATTTTTGACGAGGGTTATTACATAAATTATAATATATTTATGAAATTTAAACTCTGAATTGGCATTCTAATGCTTGAATCTGCAATTTACTTGTTATTTTCATGCGTTTAATGACAATAATCTAACTACTTTATGAGATTTTAGTGAGCATATTTTGTAGGTTTGAAGACCTTCGCAAAAGGTAATTGAATATTTTTGGCTCTAAATCACTATAGACTTGTGGAGGCTAGCAAGAACTAGCCTAAAGTGAGAGAGACTGTTATAGGTGACATTGGTACTAATTTCCATTTGACTCTTGGTTCAAGTGATAACACTTCAAGTTTCCAACCATGTTTCCGCCTTTGTTTATTTTCGAAAGGGTCCTTCCTATAACTTTAAATTTTGTGTTTAAAGGTTAGGAACAAATGAATTCTTTCATGTTAGATATGACTTCTTCCAATAGATTGTTGGGGATGAGTTTATATATTTTTAATATATATTTAAATTTTAAAGACATAATTTCTTTGATGTTTCTTCTATTTTTCTTAAGTAATGTAGTAGAGGAATTTTCACTGATTCGTAGGGAACTTGTACCCATGGTTATCCTATTTTAGGGAACTTGGGTGTAGGAGTGAAACATCTTGGATTTGGAAAGAATTCCATTGCAAATGTTCTTGATTTTCCCATTCAAATTCAAGCCCATTTTGAAACTTCATCAAGATCCTCCCATTTGTCAAGGGGCATTCCCACAGAAATGGGATATGTAAAGGTGACCGTTGCAAACTCTCCTACTCAGAATAGTATTTATGCTCTAACTGTGAGTATTCCTTTTCTTTTATGTTGGCAATATGTCTGTCTACTCTATTAACAAAAACTCAAGCATTTACATACATAGTAGAACTGTAAAGACAACTCTGCTACATTGAATCCAGAAACTTCAATTTTAAATTTGATAGACTAGTGGCTAAAACCCTGAGTAAATAGTAAGCTTGTCTTGATGGAAACTAGACTAATAAGGGTTTGTCACTATCAAGTTTCTACTTATACAAAGCTTTAAGAAAAATATAGTCAAAATAGAACTCTAGATCTTCCTAAACTTCTAGAATTACTATGCAATAATACTTAGAGACATAGTTGATTGCTCAAGCCTAAAGGTTGAGGAGCTGAAACACTATAACTAGAAACCTAGAGGAATTGACTTGGATTAATCATCTATTGAGAGATTAATGGGGTGGTCCCATGAGCCAACTAATACTATTAGGGAAAAAACATTATTGTGTGTCTTTGCTAATCATGAATAGAGTATAAGGAACTTACCCTACTTTTCAAGTCTATCTAGATGATCTTGGAGCTCCATATTTTCCTCCTCCTACGCTAAGAGTGTGTGAGCTACAAAGGACTTTGTATGCAGATATAATTGCAATTTTTTTTAAAAAATTGTTACATGAGTGTGACTAGAACCAAAATATGGGATAAATTCCTCCATTGGATTTTGATATCCTCAGAGTGGAGTAGAAATATTTCCTTTTGGCCATCATCTTCCAATAACCTTAGGCATTTGTAACAACTTGGGGAGATCTTGCAATGGAAGGAGAAGGCAACATCAAGAGTGGTAGATTTGGCATGTGTGTAATACAATGCTAGTTGGCCCCGACGGCTTGAGCGAGGTGCCATTGCAGTGCAGAGGGATGTGAAGGATAAAGTATCGAGACAATAGGGAAATGGATGAGCTAGTAGAGTGAAGAACTGAAGGAGAAGAAGACAAGATAACAAAGTGAGAGATGGGAACAAGAAAACCAATGCATACACCCAACGAACCATAACCCATGTAGTGAAATTGGTGCCCCATAAAACCTGCATGCTTCCATAATGGCTATAGCCCGTTCTAAGCATCATTGCCACTGGTACGAGATGCTGAGGACATTATGTTTCCAGGGCCAGGAGATCAATGTCAGATTAGGATTTCTTGAAGTCTGCATGTTGGAGGAGATGTTGGTGATGGCATGTGGCCAAGGGTGATGAGCCAACCATCTCTCCCACAATTCTTTTGATCCCCCGATCTGGGGGTCTAACTATCATAGTTGTCTTCCTTTGCTTGTTCAAATATGTGGGTCACTAGAGAATTTGAAGAAGGGATCCATGATGTTGTATATATCTTCCTTTTCTTGTTGAAAGGCCATGAAAATCTCCCACTCCAATGATGATTAAATTTCTACTTGATTCAAGAGAATTGGAAAGGTAATCAAGCCACAAAATGTGACTTGCACTTGTGCTAAGATTGGCATGCGGTTGAAGGGTGAAATTTGTGAGTTCTTCATAAAATGAATCAAAATATCAATTGATCTGTTTGTAAAGGAGTAACTACCACATACTTTTCTTTGCATAGTGCATATTTCCCTTAAATTTCATCAATGTTATGTCATTAGTATTTGAATTATTATTATGACCGCTCCAATTATTTTATGCATTATTATATTTGTGGAAGTTTATTTTAAATCAAATATTTTGTTCAAATAAAGGAGGAATTTATTTTATATGAATATTTCACCATGACGCCTTGGAAAATAACGACAAGTGTAGATTTTATTCACTTACTAGGAATGGAATTGGATTTTTTCTTGAGGTGTATGTGCACATTCCTTTTCAAATAATATAAATTTCATTAAAAATAAGTAAAGAAATAATAGATTTAAATAAAAATGAGTTATTTTACCTTATATCTATCATTTAAAGTTTAAACCCTACTCTAAGACACTCCATACTTGTGTCCTTCTTGACCTTATCATGTATGTATCATCCTTTTGTTAATTTAAATTTACTAGGTACGTTTGTTTATTTCGTTGGATAATTTTATATTTTTCAAAAACTTAATATATTTTTTTGTTCTCCCTTGAAACTTGAAAATTTGGGATGAGTTTGCAACTGTTTTAAAGACCTGTCCTTGCATTTCCTTCTCCCTATTTTGGAAAGTCATACAACATAGCTATTGGACCATTATATAGTATGAAACATAACAAATATTTCCAAGCTTCCATATTTTGTGCTAAACTCATTTGGTAATTGGAGCAATAATCTCGAGAGTCCAAATAATTCATACCAATTTTCCAACTTTTTATTTTGAATATCTTAAAATTTAGTGTCATATTTTTAAATCTATTAGAATTAGAGCTTGTTATGATTACAGTAACAGTTTTTCACTCATGAACTAATAAGTGAAGTAACATGGTTGTTTTTACCTTTAAGAATGTTGTTAATATTGTTAATTTTTTTATTAATAATTGTAGATACACTAGTGAGGACTAGTAGAGACATGAATTTAAAAAGAAGGAAAGTAGCTTTAGGTAGGGAAGTGAAGAGCAGTCGAGACCTAGGAATGGATTTAGAATAGTTTCTCCAAAAATAAGTCCCTTCACATCTAGGTACCAAAATCTATTTTAAGGCTATTTCTTTTCATGTAATATTTTTGGTCATAAGGAAAAAGATTACAGGGCCTGCGTATGAAATGAGTATGACAGGAATAAAAGTGGGGGGCTCATATAAGATCTCAAAGAATAGTTGGGTGAGAAACAATCCTATTTTTTTTAATAAGAATACTATTAATAATTACAATACATTTTCCCCTTTATTAGATCATGTTGAATGCTTCAATTGGAATAACTTTGGCCACAAAGCTCATGACCGCAAAAATAGTACATTAAGGCATCTAAATCAAAGTAGAGAAGAAGATACTATCAAAAATGAAAAAAAAAGGTATGGAGGAAGAAGCAAGAGGAGAAGGTAGAATGTAATATAGTTCTACGTGTTCAAAGCAAATAAATCCAATTGTATATAAATAATGGATGTTCAAGTCATGGTGTAGATAGAAGAAAATTTACTCCCTAAAGGAATTCAAAGGAGGAAGTATTACCCTTGGAAATAATGATTCAGGAAGGATAATTGGAAAAGGCACAATCAATCTTGATGATGTAAGGACAAAAAATTAGAATTTTCTTCTTGTTGAAGGTTTAAAGCACAATATATTAAGTGCAGGTCAATTTTTTTATCAAGGGTATGATATCACATTCAATTCTAAAGGATGTAAAATAAGAAAAGAAGATTTAGGAAGATTTGTAGCAAATGAAATTAGGTATGCAAACAATGTATATGTCCTAAATGATATTAAATTAAAGAAAAAAATAGTTATGGGAGTGATGTCTCTCCCATCTCATTAGTAACAAAAATGTAAGCGGTTACAACACATAAAGAAAATGAGGAATTTTGAGAGTGAGTTGCAAGAGAAGAATGGTGAAATGGAAAGGTCATAGGATATGAATTAACAATGGAAAGTGAACTAAATGATGTAGTCAATTAACAATAGTGAATAATTTCAAGGGGGGGATGTCTTTCCCTTGAAATCAGTAAAGGGAGGTAGCTATAAAAAGTATAAGCATAAGTTTATGAGGAGCATCCCTTCATATGAAAAAAAGAAAGATGTAGCAAAAGAAGTTAAATTATAAATAAAGGGAAGAATAACCCCTTTGGGAGTAGTCCCAAAAGGAAAAAGTAAGATAAAGTTCAAACATAGGAAGAGCGGCCTCAAAAGAAGATTTGTAGAAGAAGAAATGTTACATGCAAGAGCAAATGTACAAAGATTAACATGGGGATCTTAGTTGTAGACAAAGCATAATAAGCAATTAGAAAAAGTAATTGTTTTATTGTTGAAAAATTAGAGGAAGAAATAGTAGCCAAAAGTAAAAACAACCCATTTCCATTGATGTCAAAGGGGGAAAATATGCACACATAAGAAGAGATGGTAAAAAAGGGGGAGTAGTTGTAGTCACTTAGAAAAGTTTCAGATAGAAGAAGAGTTGCAGTAACTAAGAGAGGTTGTAAACAGAAGAACAATTGCAAACACAACAAAACGTTGTAGAGAAAATAAGGGCTACTAAAAAGGATAAGAATAGTCTCAAGGGGAGCATCCTTTCACCATTGATGTAAAATGGGAAGAAGTTGCAAACATATGGATATTTGAAAACAAGGGGGGAGTTCTTTAGTATTATTTAAGAATTGGTTAAGGGTTTCCATCTATGACAAAGGGTAAGATTGTTGGAAATATTTTTTTAATTGATTTCAAAGATAGGTAGAGACTACATATATCCAAGACAAATATTGGAAAATGGAGTTTGTTGGAAATATTGTTTCGGGGCTTTTTATTTTCAGTTTAAATACCTTTCGTTTGAGGGAATTTTCTTTCAAATTTCCTAGATAAAATTGGAGCATGGGATATATGGTTGGAAATATTATTTTGATACATTTCTGATTATTTATGGAACTCCATATAACTCCATATGAATGAGGATATATGAAGGATTTCATTAGGATAACCCAACCAAAGTACAAGTAAGCTGACCTGACCATTTTTAAAACTTGGCCCCATAAATGAATATATAAATACTATAAATAAAGGATATATGAGTTCATTTGATTTGTATCAAACCAATAAGATATCTAAGATTCATAAGAGGAGTGGAGGAATATTTCTCGAGTGATTCTTGGAGATTAAAGTTGAAAGAAAAAATGTGATTTATGGGGTGAAAACACCATCTTGGAATTTTTGCTATAATATTTCTTTTGGGTTGTTTGAGACCATAAATATTGGAGTATCTATAAAGAATATTATCATGCACCTATGGTTAAAATTCCAGACCTTTGTTCATTATAATATCGGAGATATTATTTGAGGAATATAGGCTTCCTGGATGCTCCTAAAATCTGCATTGAACATGTTAGCATGGAATTTTTCATACATATATTCTCCTAGGATGTTTCATATCATGAAACTTTGGGAATACAGATAGAAGTACTTATGACTCAAATTTTAGACCTTTGGTATCTATAATTGCAGATATTTTCTTTGAGGATGTTAGGGTTCTTGAATGCTTCTAAAATATGCTTTAAGTAGGTCAACATGGCATTTTCGCTATATTTTTTCTTCTGGGATGTTTTATACCATGAATTTTGTACCATATACACACAATATATTTTTTTCCTTGTGGTAAAAATGTTTTACCTTGGTTCACTATAATTTCATAGATATGCTCAGAGGAATTTCGTCTTCTTGAAATATCATGAAATCTACTTCAAACATGTTAGCTTGGTATTTTGGCTATAAATTTATTTTTGAAATGTTTAAACTATGAAATATAGAGGGGATACAGAAGGGAGGTCATGGTACTAGTGGTCAAAATTTCATACCTTGTTTAACTATAATTTCGGGGATACGATTTGAGGAATTTAACATTCCTAAATGCTTATGAATATGCTTCAAATAGGTTCACTTGTTATTTTTTCTATAACTTTCCTTTTGTGATTTTATAGACTATTAATTCCAGAAGAAGAAAAGAAGAATATCAAGGTACATGTGGTAGAAATTTTATACCTTTTTTCCTATATTATTGGAGATATGATTCAAGGAATTCAATGTTCTTGAATGCTCCTGAAACATCATTCAAACTGTATTACCTTGACATTTTTTCTAAGACTTTATTTATGAGATGTTTTAGAATATATAATATGGAAGAAACAAGGAAGATATATCAAGGTACTTGTGATATAAATTTAATATTTTTCTATAATTTTGGAGATATGATTAGAGGGTTTTTATCTCCCTAAATTCTCGTCAAACATACTTGAAGGTTTTGCTATAACTTGTTTGATGAGATTTGATAATTTGGTAGCTCAGGCATAAATTCCCTCCTTAGGACAATCTTCCTAGTCAAGAAATGCCCCTCCTAGCCCTTGGAAGAATTTAATTTGGTTAAGGAAAAATATACTCTTTATATGGAAACCCACTAGTGCACACAAGCTCAGGTCAACCTAAATGAGAAATTAGACAACCTTGGAAGCTCATAAATACAATTCAAGTGAAAGTCATTTGGATATCATCGTCAAGCATATTCTTATTCTCTCTTATTTGGTTTGGCTCACACATGTTTGAAGTTGGTTCATGGAAATTGGTCTGTATAGGTTCGAAGTTGCAGGGTTCAAGCTTGCATGTGTGAAGAAGGGTTTTTGGTCTATGTATGTAGGGTTGGAACAAGGAAATATCAGTTGTAGATGCATGCATACAGAGTGGTCCCTGCAGATAGAGTATTGCAGCTAAATGTATGGTCACTGGCTCCACGCAATTAGGACCTAGAGTATTTTGATAGTAGACCATAGGATTTGATCATTGACCATAGGCATTGGAACTTTGATTCAAATCAATTTTATCACTAGGCTCATCTCTTGGATATTGTTTGGTTGGTTTTTCTGGATAATCTCGTGATTAGTGAATTGGATCATTGTAGTCTACCTTTATTGAAATTTTATGACAATCTAACAAGAAGAAGAAATTGAAAGGGATTTCCTTGGTCTCCGACCAAATCATGTTGTCTCTATTTGTGCATGATTTTCTTCTGATGTTCCTTTTATTATTCCATTACATAGATGATGTTATTGTTCTTTCTACATAATTCCTATTGATGCTATTATGATAATGTAAATTGTGAAAATTTTGTTAATTCAATTATCTAACGAAAAGAAAAATACTCCCCTAATAAAATTAACATGGAATCAGAGTTAGGTTGAATAAAAGTCATTGAAGATCACCCCTGTGAAGATGTCGTTGATGGAATCAAGTGGAGATGACAAAGACCTAAGAAAATGATATGGATTGAAGAAAACCCTAAACAATCTGGTTATTAGGGTTTGATGGATAACATGATGTCAAGTTTTGGAAGAAACCCTAGAGTATGATAAAGGATTGATTTATATAGTCTTGAAACCCTAACATGATCAATGAGAATTTGTTCGGGCACTTGTGATGGATTTAGTGTAACCGTAAATGGGCTAGTCTCAATTAGGCCTAGTTACTAATGAAGACGATTGGAAATATTGAAGGCGACATTGTCATACGGATAATGAACAATAATAAATCTTGAAGGCTTGTTTGAGAGGGAGATGATCACCTCTCATTAAAGATATGCACCTTTTAGATTAATGTTATTTCTTTATGACACTATTCACGTTTAGATTTATTGTTTTTGGATTATTGCTTATCATTCTTGCATGAACATTTGAGTATTTGAATACTTATAACCTTCAGATGACATGTGATAATCAAATCCTTATTGAGGATCATCTAATATGGAGGAAAAGGGAACTAGTGGATGAAGAGGAGAGTTGGTGTTGGAACAAGAAGAGGTACCCGATGAAAGTTGTTGCAAAGTTGACAAAATAGCATAAAATTAAAAGATTACAATATGAAAGTGCTATATTTGCCAATAACAAATGAGATGTTAAGGTATTCAAATATTACAATGCATGTATATTATATTGTTTCAATGTTTGATTTAGCTACAATATTCAATGGCAATTTAATCTTGAGGTATGATGAGAATATCACCTTCATAAATGACACATGCATGCCTATCACATTCATATGAAAATAGGTTTGACCGATGCATGTGGTATATTGATGCACTTGATATCTAACAATTATCTTACATTTTATTAGACATGGTGGATTTCCTGATTTTGTAAAGTAGGCTAGAAACATCGATTTTGATATATGGTAACTTGGTACTATTGTTAATGGTTATGCTAAGCATGGTAACCCTAATGGTAATAATGTGATAGTAAGATTGATACTCAGGATTGTTTGACTATCTTCTTTATTTTGATAAGTTGTAATTGCCATGATAACTTAAAAACATTTGAAAATATGAGAAAAATGGATTCCCTGACTTCATGATGTTAGGATTCTAAAGAAAAATGGACAAGTAATGTGATAAACAAGTGATGTTGTGATTATGATCCTTGAAGTATGAAGATACATTTGTCAACTGCCCTAATTATATGACACTAAACTTTGATGAATGTTTGATAATGTGACAATGAAGCATCTGATGATGACTTTTCATGACTGTGATGTATATATGTCTAAGAACCTGACATAGTTTGACTCTGTGATCTGATAGTTTTGTTGATGCATGACAATATTATGATAGATAGGTCAATGTCATGATTTATGATAATTGAATAGGCTTCTGATTTAAAGGGAGATACTCTCCATGGATGATAGCAGAATAAAGCAAGGATTCTGGACATGAATAGATGATCATCTGATGCTGTTGAAGGAAGATACCATAGTGGCTTTGTGATACATTATAGGATGTTGAGAGACATGTTCCCATCGAAAGGTCTCTTAGAAGTCATGTTGATATCAAGGATATGTTGTAGCTATGAGTACTATGATTCAGGATAAGCTTGACACATTTGAAGAAGCAATGAAAGAACATGTTTAGAAGGATTTCATGTCTGAAGAGTATGAATCCATTATGAAGAAAGATGTATGGGATATTGTGAAAAGACCCAAAGAAAAAAAAAATTTTGAAATCAGTGTATAAAATCAATCATGGGGTAACTTGATGGAAGCATTAAAAATTACAAAGCAAGTTTCATGGCTAAAGGATTCTCCTAGAAAGAGGAAGAATGTTATGATGACATTTGTGCACCAGTTTCCTGATACACTAATATTATATCAATTGTTTCCCTTGCTGCTAGTCAAGGATGGATACTTCACAAGATGGATTTCAATCAAAGGACAAGAAGACTCAAGTTTGTAGGTTTGAAGAAATAATTATATGGTTTGAGGTAAGTTCCTTGAGCCTGTTATGCATGTATTGACAGTTATCTGGTGAATCTTGGATTCATGAGAAGCAACATTGTCTTCAATCTCTACTTCAAGGTGGTCCAAGTTATGCCTTTGATTTTGGTTTTATATGTTAACGATATATTATTGACATGTAGAGATCCTCTGATGATTCAGTGTAAGAGGGATCTATCCCTTGAGTTCGAGGTGAAGGATCTTGATATGATGTATTATTTTATGAGATTATAAGTTTGGCAGAGACCCAAAGAGATTCTCCTTTCCCAAGCAAATGTTGTGAATTTCTTGGAGAGATTTGGAATGACATAATGCAGATCAATGGCCACCCTGATGGAGATGACTTTCAAGAAGTTATGCAAAGATTCTACTGGATTTGTCTTGGCTAACCCTTTTGAGTATCTTCAAATTGATTGGAGCATTGATGTTTCCTATGAAGACTCATTAAAACATATGTTTTATAGTGAATAACATGAGTCAATTCATGACCAAGCCACTTCATGCACATTGGGTTCATGTCAAACACATATTGAGATATTCGCATGGGACAATTAAATTTGGTCTGAGATATTCTATCGAAGATGTACAACTACATGGATACACTAATGTTGGTTGGGCTAGAAACTTTATTGACAAGAACAACACATTTGAGTGCTATTTTAACTTGGGATTCGCCATGATATTTTGTATGAGCAGGAAACAAAAGTATGTGGATTTAAATGTGGCAGAGGTAGAATATATTGTTGCCAGCATGACTAGCTGTGAGGCAATTTGGTTGAGAAGGATATTTGGAGATGTGTGTGAGAAGTTCTAGATACAATAGTGACATATTGAGACTGAAAGAGTGGGATATGATTGGAAAAGAATCTCGTATATAACTGGGACATATATATCTTCATTAAGACAATGCTGCTATATGGGACAAGCTTAGGCTTTTGGTTTTTTCCTCTGTGAGAGGAAGAAAGGATGAATAAGGTATCCTTTTTATGACATATATTTTTTTTAACATAATATTTTATTTTATTTCGTGTGTGAACAGGAAAATAGAGGATTGTTACTCTTGGTATTGCATGAGGCAGTGTGATTGAACTTTTCAGTGAGTTGTTTGAGCCAGTACTGAATACAAGCACTTTGATATGTTTATTATATTTAGATAGCAACATGGATTGATTGATGTGACTCTCTTAGGTAAGGGTCACAATTGATCGAACAAATTGAGCTAGATATTCCTCCCTATTGGAGCTTCCAGGGTGAATAATTGAGCTGAAGAGCTCGTCTGGTTAAGGGAACTCATGGATAATATGAGTGTTTTATCCTTACCTCACGTTAAGCGTGTATCTCCCCTATTTTCATCTGAGGGCATGTCAAATACTTACCTCATGGTAAGTGTGTATCTCCCTCTACCGAGTATACCCTAGTATTCATCCTACCCACAAGCTCGACTTGTTGAGATTGTTCCTCCCCATCTCACCAATGGGTTGAGATGATGATTCGGGTGTGTATGGTCTTTACCTTGTAGGGTAAGTGTGTATCTCCCCCAAGTGCCTTAGGTTGTGTTTGATCCTTACCTTATAGGGTAATTGTGTATCTCCTTCCAAGTTTTTGGGTGTAGATGTTCTACCACTTGAATCTTAATGCTTCTGATGGGAATATCAATAGATGATAGGAGAGTTTCAATCCTTACCTCACAGTAAGTTGTATCTTTCCTTTTGTCCTTGGATAGTGGGTTGAGATGGGCTCCCCTACGATGTGGGATGTGTTAAAACTCCCCTATGATGATGATTCCTAGGTTGTAGCATCGTCTCCTTGCTAGAAGATGATTTTCAAGTTGTAGAATCGACTCTCTGTTGGCGATTTTGGGTGGTAACATAGGATCCTTGCTGGATAGAGGGTTGTATATTACGCTCCCCTACATTTTCAAATTCTTCTTCCTTTAGGTTCAAGGGTGTTTATCATAAGAACAAAGATGAGTAGAGATGACATTTGATTTGATATTTGAGATGGGACACATGTTGCGGTTAATAATTTCTCCCTAGCTGAGAGGGAGTGTTAATTTGGTAGCTTAGGGAAAAATTCCCTCCTTTGTAAAATCTTCCTCAATAAGAAATACCCCTCCTAGCCCTCAGAAGAATTTAATCTGGTTAAGGAAAAAAAATATTTTTAATAATGAAAGTCGCATGTGCACAAAAAGTAATGTCAGCCTAAAAGAGAAATTGGACACCATTGGAAGCCTATAAATATAAGTAAAGTGAAACTCATTTGGATATCATCATCAAGCATCTTATTCTTCTCTCTCCTTTGGTTTGGCTCGCACAAGTCTAAAGTTGGTTTGCATAAAATGGGTCGTAAAGGTTTGAAATTGTAGGGTTTGAGCTCGCATGTGTGAAGTATGGTTTTTGGTTTATAGTCATAGGCTTGGAACAAGGAAATATCAGCTATATTCACATGCATATAGAGTTTTCCCTATAGATAGAGTCTTGTATTCACACACATGGTCACTAGCTCCATGCAGCGGGGACCTAGTTTATTTTGATATTAGAACACATTCTTTCATCCTTGACCACATGCTTGGGAACTTTGATTTAGATCGGTATTATTGTTGGGCTCATCTCTTAGATATTATTTGGTTGATTTTGTTGGATAATATTGTGATTAGTGAAATGGATCATTGTACTCTCTCTTTGTTGAACATTTAATGATGATATAATAAGAATAAGAATATGAAAAGGTTTTCCCCCTTGTGGAGTTTTTCCCTAGATTCGACCAAATGATGGTGTCTTTATTTGTGCATGATTTTATTCTAATGTTCCTTTTATTATTCTATTGCATAGTTGATGTTATTCTTATTTCTACATAATTGCTACTGATGTTATGATGATATGGGGTGTATGCAATGTAAATGATGAAAAGTTTGTTAATGCAATTATCTAAAGAAAAAAACAATACTACCCTAAGAAAATTAACAAGATTTTTTACATTGTGAAATATGGAGATTATAGAGAATATATCTCTAGGTACATGTGGTAAAAAATTTAAAACCATGTTTGAAAAATTATGTGCCATTTTATGGAAGTTTGTTCATAAGAAGAATCCAAAATCAACAAATTTTGAGAGAAATAGACCCAGTGAAGGCATGAGCAACTAATGGACCTCGTGAAGGAAGAAGGAACTAATAAACTTGGTGAAGGAAGAGCATACAATAGGAGAAGTGAAATCCTTAGGTAAGCTGCTATTCCACTGTAATGAAAACAATAATAGGGAATAAGGTGGGTACCAACAAATATCTAATTTTCAAAAGAACAACACCAACTCTAGGAAAGGAAGTAAATATGAGCTAAGACCTAGGAAGGGATTCAAAGGAGTTTCTCCACCAAGAATTTCTTCTGCATCCAAGTATCAAAATATTTTCTATGGCTATTTATTTTGATAAATAATTTGGTCATAAGGATATATAATGCAAATATTATGTAAGAAATGACTATATGAGGAATAGACAGAAGGGATCATATAAGACATCAAAGAATGGTTAGGTGAGAAACAACCCTAATATTTTTATGAAGAATAATATTGAGAATCACAATTCATTTTCCCCCTTATTATATCATGTTAAATGCTTCAAGCGCAATAGTTTTAAGCACAAAGATCATGATTGTATAAGTAGTACATTGAGGTCTCTAAATCAAAGTAGAGAAGAAGATATTGTCATAAATGGAAAAAAAAAAAAAAAACAAAAGTATAGAGAAAGAGGTAAGAGGAGAAAGTAAAATGTGGTCTACCTCTATGTGTTAAAAACAAAGAAATCCAGTGGCATATAGATAATGGATATTCAAGTCATATGGCATGAGATAGAAGAGAATTTATCCCCCTAAATGAAGTCAAAGGAGGAAATATCACCCTTGGAAATAATGATTCAAGAAGGCAAATTGGAAAAGGCATAGTTAGTCTTGATGATGCAAGGAAAAAAAATCAAAATATTTTCCTTGTTGAAGGTATAAAGCACAATATAATAAGTGTAATTCAAATTGTTTTTCAAGGGTATGATCTCACATTCAATTATAAAGGATGTGAAATAAGAAAAGTATATTTAGGAAGATTGTAGAAAATTCAATTACATCGCCAAAAATTATATATGTCCTTGATGCATTTAAAAGTAAGAAAAAATACTATATGGGAGTGATATCTATCCCATATCATTAGTAAAAGATAAGTGAGAGACTACAACATATTAAGAAAATGATAACTTTTTACAGTGAGTTGCAAGAGAAGAATGGTTAAATGGAAACTTATTTAAGGATATTAATTGAGAACTGAAAGTAAATTAAATGATGTATTTTAATTAAAAATTGTGCATAAGTTCATAAGAGAAACATATCTCTCTTGATATTAGGATGGGGGGGAGATATAAATAAGAAGAAGCATCAGTTAAGGGGGAGAATCCCTTTACATGAAAAGAAGAAATTTGTAGTAAAAGGACTTAAATTGTAGGAAAAAATGAAGCATAATCCTAGGAGGAGAAATACCAAAGGGATAAATTAAAAGGAATTTCAAATAAAAGGGGATCAATCTCAATAGTGTATCTCTAGAAGAAGAAATGTTGCATGTAGGAATAGATGGACACAACGTTAGCGGGGGGAAACTAGTGGTACACAAAGGAGATGTAAGAAAAAAAAAACAATTGTTTCATTGTTGACATATCAAAAGAACAAATTGCAACAAGAAGCAAAAAAAAAACTTTTTCCATTGTTTTAAAAGGGGAGATTATGCAAACCTAAGGTGAGATAGTAGAAAAGGGGAGTTGTTATAGTTACCAAGAGAAATTGTAGATAAATGAAGAGTTGCATTCACTAAAATAAGTTGTAAAAAGAGGAATAGTTGTAGATAAAAAGTAAAGTTGTAGAGAGAAGAAGATGTATAGATAAGGTGAAGCACAAGCTCAGATGGAGGATCCCTTTTTCATTGATAAAAAAGGGGGAGAAGTTGCAGGCACATGAAGAATTGTAGACAGGGAAAGTTCTTTAGTATCATTGTAGAATTTAGTAATGGTTTTCCATCAATGCAAAAGGCTAGGATTGCTTAAAATATTGTTGTAATTGATGTCAAAGATATGGGAAGACTACATATGCCAAATATAAAGATTGGAAAATGAATATCATTAGAAATATTGTTTGTAACAACCCCTGGATGATTTTCTATGTAAATAAAATAAGACCAAGGTCATGGGACACATATTCCAAGTCAAATGGTGGGAAAAACATTATAGTGGGCAACACTTGTGGTTTATAAATGGATATGGAAATTGGCAAAGGCAAAGAGGCAATAAATGGAATTTAATTATGAAAACAACCCATATGATCCCACATTCATGCTTGGAATATGGTGCGCAGATGATTGGATAAAAGAGTGAATTGGTTTAGCTCAATCTATGGTTGGCACATGGACTGATCCGGATTTAAACAAGAACGCAACAAATTACAGAGATAACCATAAACACAAAGATGTAGTGGAATAATACTTCATTTCATTAATGTAAAATAATGAAATATGCTTACAAACAACAATGGAAATAAACCAGCTAGGCTAATGGTAGCTTATCTCTGAGAAGAGATGTGGTGGCTACATGCCTCTGAACTATGTTACAATGAGGATCGAAGGCCTATTTATTGTTGAGAAACAATCGAAAACCCTCAAAATCCCAAAATCTAACCATAGAAGATGAAACGCCAAATTGTGGGCCCCGTTTGGGTAAAATGGTACATCAATTTCCCGGGGTTGTAACTTTGGCACCCGATCTCTGTTTGATGCGTACAATAGCCCGTTAGAAAGATCTATCCAAGAACTATAACTTTGGGAAGAGCAACATCATTCCATGGACCCATGTTGCTCCTAGATTTCCCAAAAAATGTCATTTAGTGCCTCAAAATGGCTTCGGAAGTTCAGGACTTGAAAAACTGCTAAAAATAGTAAATTGTGCTACAATTACGAAAACTAAAAAACTAAAAGAGACAATTGTGTGGGTCCAAATGGGATAGGTGGGTGGCCACCAACATCCACCTGGATCATTCCTCCCCCCTTAGGAGGCAATGGTCCCCATTGCGTTGAGTTCCTCCATCTGCTGAACTTGGTCCCTGGTGAGCTGTTCTGCAATCTAGGATGTGTCTAGTAATGGTGGGAAGCATGGTCGAGGGTGATACACATTGAACACTTCGTGAAAGCGAAGGGATGGGGGAATGTTGTGCTTCAAAGCATTATTTCCCACAACCTTGGTAATGGTGTGAGGACCATGTTGGCGTGGTCGGCGCTCCTGATGAGCTCTTGTAAGGCGTTCTTTCTGCAGATGCAACCAGACTTTGTTGCCCACCTGAAGCTTGTGTGGTACCCCTGTGGGTGAGGAGAAGTTGTTCTTGTGTTCTTTCATGACCGTATTCCTTTGCAACTGTTGCTGAGTGGAGGAACCCTTTGCGGGGGTCATGGATGCAGTGATGATATTCCCCTTACTTTGGGAGTGAATCAGACAAAAAATGAATTTCCTAGTATGGGAGATGAGTTTGCTGCCTTTCTTAGTAGAGATCAAAGAGGTGACAGCGTTAGAGTCAGTCTGGTCAGTCCTCCATCAAAGATCAAAACTCTTTATGCATTTCATTTTTAGGAGTCCCGCTCCATTCACCCAGCTGCATTACGCTAGGGGCATGCCATAATCTAACGGAAAAGGTCATGCTAGTAATTTCCCCTCATGTCTGGCTCCTTCCGGCTCAGGTCTTATGTCAATGATCACTAAAGTCCATGACAGTCAAGGTCTGGTCCTTTAAAGGACAAAAGTCATTTTCGATAGTTAGGTCTATGGATTAATCAATTTGGTCTTCAATCATGTCCAATAAAGCCATGCAGGCCAGAGTGAGGCCCTTACAAAGTTATGATTCAGAGAGTTTCCTCATCATGTTGATAGACTTTGGCTGTTCTTCAAAACTCTGTTTTGAAGAAAAGTCAAACAATGTCATTTGTGATAAAATTTTCAAAAAAGTCATCAGTTGATTTCTTCGGGTGCAGTCATGGTTTCCATGGCCAAATGCCCTGTCATGAAATCCCTGCAAAGAGTGCCGAAAATTTCATCATTTGAGCTAAAATTTCAAAGGGAAAAGTGAAATTCAGTATTGTTTTAAGTCAGTGAAAAAGTGTCAAAACACAACATTAGCAAAATGGGTTTTTGAATAGGAAAAAATTAAACCCATGACTTCAAAGCCTTTATATACAAGTTTCCACCAAAATCAAAGTCATTGTGCAAATCAAGTGCATAGGGAAACATTGCAAAGCATTGAGAGAACAAAGTGCGTGTTTGGAGTGAGTTGGAGGCAGTTTCCAGGGCGTGGTGCACACACAAAAGGGTATGTTGCACACATAGGGCGTGGCGCACACAGAGCCACCCCACAGTGCAAAATTTCAACTGGCGCGACGCACACACCGGGTGCGGCGCACTGGGTTTGGCCCGCGGGGCACACCCACAAAGGCCTGAAATCATGCCAAATTTCCTCAAGTTGCTTGTGAAACCCCTCAAATTGATAGGTAGGCTCTATATCATGGCTCTCTCATCAATTTTATGAATGATATGGTGGTTTATGGCTATGTTTAATTGCAACAAAACTCATGAAACCAACCACAAGAAAACACCAAAAGCCATTGTTGCTAGCGTTTCATAATTGTGGTGTTGATGCCAAGGTTCCATTTTCACTCCTCATTTTTCCATTGCTTGCCATTTTTCCCTATCCCCCCTTTTCTCATTTTTCTTAATATCCCTACCCTAAAACACTACCAAACCCTATTCCCTTTCCCCTCATATTTGTCAACATAACACCCCAAAACCCTACCTTATCAAAACCCCAAAACCCTACCTTATCAAATACCCAAACCCCCTACATATCCCTAAACAAACTTCTCCCCATAACCCCTATGCCCATCATATTACTCCCCTCTTAATACTTCCTTTTTTCATTGTTCCCCTTGGTGGAAGATATCACAAAAGCACCTAGTTTCACACCATCATCAAAGGGCAGCCCAGGTACAGTACACACAACAGTCATGGCCTCTGAGCATTCATTAGAGTATGAGATGGAGACACAAAGTGATTCATCCTCGGAAAAACAGGCTCCCAGGAGACATCACAAGAGTGGAAAACATGTTATGGATGAGCCAACTACCCTCACTGAATTGCAGGCCTGCCCTCTTGCCATGTCATGCTTCCAGTATCTATCATGTTTTGAATTTTGTCAAAGGGTGGCTAATGTTAGAGTTCATCATGAGTTGGCCCGTCTTTTTGTGCTTCACCTGCATGGAGGTCAGTCTATCTTGGCCGGAGTCACCTTCACATTGACACCTGAAACTATCTCAGTGGCAACCGGCATACCAAATGTTGGAGAACAGTGGCACAAGAAAAAGAAGGTGGATAAGCAACACTATGAGCCTTACATTAAGGCCAGATTCTTGAGGCAGCTCACAAGAGTCTTTCCATTCAGATATTTGAAAGATGAGTATGCTCCACTCATGAAATTGATCATGAAATACTTCAACTGTGAGGGGAGGTTCTCTCATCTATATGCCTATCACATCAGGTTGCTCATGCACTTTACCAGAGTGCGGATGATGAACCTCCCATTTTTCATATGCAGGAACATAGAGAGGATGAATACCTTCAAGCAGCATAAGACCCCTCAGCAGCAACTTAACAGTGTTTATCACTTTGCTCTTATCCAGATTTTGGTGGATCATCAGTTGGGATTGCAGGGCATTGCTTGGGAGGACTTCATCTCTCGTGACCTCTTTAGCACTCAACAGGTATTATCAGAGGCAAAGCATGAGATAGGTGGTCCTTCTCATCAGTATGAGCGCCATGAGACCACTACTATGCCAGTATTCGTTACATATCAGAGAGGCAGTGGGCACTTGTTCACAGCAGCAAAGCGAGTGTTATCTCCACCCAGGGTGGAAGGGGCCTCACTCCTGGCATCGACTACACAGGTACAGGACAAGGGAAAGAGGCCCGTGTATGACGAGGGGCCATCAGGTGAACAGGAGGCTGATTTCATCCTCATTCAGGATGATGATGCAGATGTGGAGAGTGCTAGACTTAAGATGACCATCCAGGAGCAGAAAACAGAGATCCAGGACTTGTCACTCAATTTGGAGAGGGAAAAATGGATCATCAGGTATTTGGAGCAGAGGAAAAAATAGCTTGAGGACCAGCATGAGATCATGGAGCTGCAAAGCATCTGTGAGAATCGACAAGCTTCCCAACAAAGGAGGATCGAGCTCACCACCTTGGAGCAAGAGATTAACAATGACCGTGAGTCTTGGCTCGAGCGCATCAACATCCACCTTGAGAGACTGTTGGAGAAGGCCGATAGAGACAAAACCATACTGAGGCGGATGATCTATCATTACAGGGCATAGAATATGAGTTTGAAGGCTCTGATAAGGAGCTTGAAGGCAAAATTGAGCAGAGCAACAAAGAGACAAAAGAGGCAAAAAGAGCAAGACCGACTTCAAATCTTGGCTGAAGCCTCTGTGGCCCAGCATAGTGCCTCTTAGAGAACCTCCAACCCAAATTTCAATAAATTTGGGGCAATGTTGGTCACATGGCAAAATTTTGGTCACAACACAGGTTTTTTCTCCCTGTGCGCCACGCCACTAGTGCGGCGCTTAGGATTGGGAGCTCCAAATTGGAAATGGCTTGCATTTTTGGATTCAGCATTCAAAATCACGACTACTGGTGCTTGGACAAGAAATTTGGGCATGACTTGTGTCTCCAGGAGGTCAAAAACACCCAAAAAATGACCTCTCTGCCCCTATCATGACACACAGGAAGCATTCTTGGGAGAATGAAGATTTGGAGGGGAAAATGAGCACCAAATTCAGAAATTCCACTTGGGTTGGATAGTAGATAGGCTAGGATTTCCAAGAAGCACACTTGGGCACATTTTGGACTCCTACAGGTGTCTCAAAACAGCCTCCAAAGTGGCATGGCGCATATAGAATTGGGCACGGCGCATATAGGGAAAAAGGCCAAATTCACCTCCGTTTCGTTAAATTTCGATTCGCGACTTTCTCCAAGTGGGCTCACTCATCTAAATTTCACTTTTTTTGGCAACTAAGGAAAATTTTAAAGAGTTTGGCTTCTATCCAAGTGGAAAAGGAAGGCAAACGGTCACCCAAGCCATTTGTCATCTTTGTGACGCTGCACCTGTAACTAATGGTTGGCTTTCCATCTCCATTTTGTAATGATTTGAGAAACTCCCCAACTCTTGGGCGTTCTATCTCCTCATGGCATGTTCTATTTATTGTATGTAAACCATTTGCAAAGGGTTGGTTGGCTTGTAATTTCTGGGAGACTGTGGGAAAGAAACTCTGTTTCTTCATTGTATATTTTGACAGAGGATTAATGAAAGGCAACGGCTCTGTTTCATGAGATTCATGTGGTTGTGAGTGTAGCAAATGTGTCTCTTATGTTTCATATATATTTCGTTATGTTTCACAGTTCATTTCATATTCATTTCCAGTGAAATTTTCTAAGTTAGATAAGGTAGAATTCATTTTTATTGCTCTGCTTGTGGGAAAATATCATGTTCAGTGTTCTTTCTTCTGTTGAAAAGGATTCATGTACTTATGCCCTTTTCACCCTCCTAAGCAATCTCTCCATTCCATGCTTTTTCAAACTAAATTTCTAGACTTTCCGCCTGTCTTTCCTCACGAAGTAATCCGTGCCTTTGTATTAAATTCTCTTCTCATTGCTGTCCGTTGGTCCCATACCATCCCATAAACTCAGTCATTCATAAAAATTACTTCTTTTATCCATATTTACTTACTAGCCTAAGATCAATATTTCACTGTAAGTTATCTCAGACTATTTTGTTTATCTATTCACTGAGTGTGACTCGGAGAGATCCCTCTCCTGTTCTGGTAGGGCTAGCTACTAGACTGAACATGGTTTGTGGTTACCCTGAATTTTTCCTTCCTTCAGCCTAAGGCAGATTTAGGTGCTAACATAGTGGCGACTCCGCTGGGGAACGAAATCAATCCCCTTACTTCTTGATAATTCTAAGCTTCCGGATGATAATTTTAGGATTGGATAGGCTGAGTAAGTTGGTTGTGTCCTTTGATTTTTCTCAATAGCACGCTGGCTTCTAGAAGATATACCAGAGCTAATCCAGATCCAGATCCTCCGCACATCTACGAAAATCCCAAGTTGATTTCAAGAATTTGTCGTCAAGAGAGCTCTATATCTCCCGTGTTCAAATCCCATTCATGCCCCGACATTTTTGAGTATCTTTAAGATCTAGATTTTGATGAGCAGTTTGAACTATCATTGTTTGAAACCAAGTCTGAAAGGGCGGTTGACTCTACTGTCCATAATCCACAGTTTCTTGTAGACTTGGAGATGGAAAGGGCTAATCAATCGATTGATAACTACATTATAGCTCAGCTTCAAACTCTAATTGCTAGTCCCTTACAAACTTTGCACAATCCTCCTACACCTCCAAGGCCAAATCTACCAAGAGTGATGGTTGTCCGTTTTGCACCCCTTGTTCTACCTCAAGTTTTAGATGATATGCCCGCAGATTACCAAAGAAAAATCCCGTTTTTTTATGGCACTCCTAATAGTATTACTGCTCAGCAACATGTGGACAGAATGGCAGATTTCTATGAACTTCATGAGATCGATGCAGAGAATGTGGCGATGAGACTCTTGGTACAAACATTTGCAGGTGAAGTGAGGAAATGGTTCAGAGGTCTATTGGCTGCACGCATCGCTACCTTGGCTAACCTACAAAGACAATTTTTAAACCACTGGGAAGTGAAAAAGAATCCTCTTCAAATTTTGGCTGAGTATGAGCAAATCAAAAGAAACGCTGGTGAGTTGGTCCAAGACTATTGCATTAGATTCAATTCGGTTTATAACGAAATTCCATATCATCTAAGGCCACCTGTGGGACTAGCCATGGTGAAGTTCCTGGATGGTTTTGATGCTAACATGGCTTATCAATTAAGAGAGAGAGAACCGGCCACAATGGAAGACATGCAGAAGATAGCGGTCAGCGTTGAAGCAAATCTACTGACCAAGAGAGCTAGAGCAAAGGCTGAGAAGAAGGTCACCGTAAAAGAAAAGTCTTCCTCGGTAGACCAATTACTCCAGAAGGTAGAGAAGATGCTTGAAAGGGTGAAACTTTATAAACCTGAGCCACAAGTTAGAAATCCTAACTTCCGTGGCCAACAATAGCCACAATATAGAATAAGATAGAGAGATTAGCGAGCCCAAGAGCAGACAGCACAACAGCCAGTACAGACACCTTTGTAGCAAAATTTTGTGCATGGACCGGAGTCAGATGAGGATGGGAAGATAATAGGTGAAGAAAAACACCTCTTTACTCCTGATGATTTGCCTATTTATCTCACTGAGGATGAGGAGTATGCAGAAAGTTTGGTTGTACACAAAGATGTAGATTTAATTCTAGCAAATGATATCGTCTTCGAGGAAGAATCAGATGAGTACCAAAGAGGCTATATGAATGCTCTGTCTGCCCAGCAGCAGCGATATTCACTTAGAAACATAGATGTGCCGGTCAAACCAATTCAGAAAAGGAAGGATGTTGAAGCATCAAAGAATGATTCATTAGTTGCACAAAGGAAAGGTAATGAGGCGATTGGTCCGGGAAGCAGCAAATCACCATCAGCAGAACACTCACGTCAGCAAGTTGCATCGAAAGAAAAGGAAAGGAAAGAACTCCCAGTCAAAGAGGTAGAAAAGATTCCTGCATTTAATTTAGAGAATGAGATTTCTAAATTAAAGGTATCCATCCCCTTGACTGAAATAATGAGGAACAACAGTTATAGAGGGCAAGTATCTAAAATGTTGAATTTGGACCCAATGTCCGACATGGCGAATGTCGAAGATGACCAACCTGAAATGATTTTTGGGCCAGCATCGAATGGTGAGTCTCTTGATAATGACGTGCCACCTTTCTATATCAGTTTAAGATTGCATGAGTTTGTGTTACATAACACCATGTTTGATTCCGAAGCTTCTCACAATCTCATGCCCAAGGCTATCATGGATAAGCTTGGTCTGGACATCACCCAGCAATACCATGATCTCTATTCGTTTGATTCCAGCAGAATAAGATGTATAGGACTCATCAAAGACTTGGTTGTGAGTCTGGATCAGCTCCCAATGAAGAATGTTTTGATGGATGTTGTTGTAGCAGATATTCCTCCCAAGTTTGGCATGCTTCTTTCTAGGTCTTGGGTAGCTAAATTGAAAGGGACACTATAGCTAAATTTCTCCTATGCATCGATTCCAGTGTTTGGCCAAATGAGGAAATTGTATCGGGAACAAAAAATGAAATACATGATCACAAGCAAGGAGAAACCAATAAATCATCCGATTAGTTATGTACATACAGATTTAGAGTCTTTTGTTTTGTATTCAGATAGTTTCAATGATATTGATAGTGAGTTAGTAGAAGCAGATGATATTCCAGAAATAACAGAAAATTTCAAAGGAATTTTAAAGAAAGAAGGACAAGAACAGCAGAACACCGTTGGGCAATCAGCTGAAAGTAATGGACAACAAGCAGACAAGGCACAACAAATAGATTTCTAGCACTTGCAAGAGGAGGAAGAAGGTTTGTGGACCATGGATTTCGATGGAGCAGTGGGAAATGATGGCGCTGGAATTGGAATTTGGGTACGCAGTCCTTTCTGCACCCCGAACAAAGTCCCTAGTAACGTGTGGGTATGCTCTTACAAGTTGGCTTTTGATTGTTCAAATATTGAAGTTGAATATGAAGCTCTGATTGCTAGCTTAAAGATTCTAAGAAAGCTTAATGCTAAGAGGATTTCAATATATGGCGACTCTGAATTGGTGATCAAGCAGGTTAGAGGCGAATATCAAGCAAAGCATTCTAGGATGCAGGCTTACCGTAATGCAGTTCTAGACATCCTAAAATTATTTTCAGAATACACCTTGACATGTGTGCCTCGTATACAAAATAGTATTGCTGATGCTCTTGCCAAGGCATCAAGTAGTTTGAAAATCCCAATGAACTCCAGCAATAAATTCGAAATCCATGTCAAGCATCGTCCAACCGTTCCAGACAATCAGAGATATTGGCAAGTTTTCCAAGATGATGAGGAGATTGATGATTTTCTCCAAAACAAAGGCAAGTTCAAAGAAACCTCAATTGATGTAGAAAATGACGATGGTAAAGGTAATGGTACAGATGAGGTGCAGATCAATGAAATGAACGTGTTGCAGCTGAAGAATAACGTTATTCCTAAAGGCTTGATACCTTTAGAAGAAATCTTTGATCAAGATGATGTAGCCCGCAAGCCAACATTGCAGCCAATAGAGAAGGGTGTGGAAGAGGTCAATATCGGAACAGCTACTAATCCTAAATTGGTAAAATTGTCCAAAGCATTACCACCAAAGATCAAGGACAAATATATCAGTTTGTTGTCTTCATTTGCAGATGTGTTTGCTTGGGACTATTCTAACTTAAAAACATACGATACCAATATAATTCAGCACACTGTACCCATCAAGGCCAATCAGAAACCATTCAGACAGAAGTTGAGAAGGCTAAATCCAAAGTTGCTGCCATCTATTGAAAAGGAGATCAACAGGTTGTACAAATCAGGGATCATTATTCCCATCAGATTTTCGGATTGGATCTCTAACTTGGTACCCGTACGGAAGAAGACAGGTGAGATTCGCTTATGCATTGATTTTAGAAATCTCAATAAAGTTTCATTGAAAGACAACTATCCATTGCCCAAAATGGACCATATACTTCAACGAGTAGTGGGAGCATCTCGTATGTCACTACCTGATGGTTACTCTGGATATAACCAAGTTTCTGTCCATGAAGATGACCGAGACAAGACAACGTTCACCACTCCATGGGGAACCTTTCATTACGCTAAAATGCCTTTCGGTTTGAAGAACGCAGGTGCCACATTTCAGCGTGCAATGGACTTGGATTTTGCAAATGAGAAGGATGTCTTTTTGGTTGTGTACCTGGATGATTTGACAGTGTTTTCCAAATCTGATGAAGAGCACATGTACCATCTAAAAACTATCTTCTAAAAGTGCAGAAAATATGGCTTGTCGCTGAATCTGAAGAAGAGCTTGTTTGCCATGGAGGAAGGCAAACTACTTGGGCACATTATCTCAAAAGATGGCATTCGTATTGACCCAGCACGTGTGCAAGCAATTCAACAAATCGATTTGCCCCAGAATAAGAAAGAGATACAATCTTTCAATGGTAAAATGAATTTTCTATGCCGCTTTGTACCTAATGTTCCTGAACACCTAAGAGAGATGACAAACATGCTTAACAAGGACAGCCAAGTGAAATGGACGGAGGAGGCTATAAAATCTTTCAATTTGGTCAAATTGGCTCTTTCCTAAGCTCCAGTTCTAGTCAGCCCGGACTACACTTAGGATTTCATATTGTTCTCATTTGCTTCAGAGCACACTATGGCAGCGGTGTTATTGCAGAAAAGAGATGATCATGAAAGACCCATTGCATTCTTCAGCAGAGCTATAAGAGAT